>JBBPMD010000300.1:0-31503 GCA_038090095.1 Zangia roseola
GAATAATGAGAGTGGCGCATACCCATCTACTATTTCCTTCAAATATTCGGCAAGGATCGTACGCCGTTTCCGAACTTCAGAGGCCTTTCCGTCCAAGTCTTTTTCGCGCACAGCAGTGGACTTGTTAACGGCTCTCCGCTTCCGCTCACCCTCTCGCTGTCGACCAACGATCTCGGCTTCTTTCTCGACAGCTGCGGCGACCTGACAAAGGGCTGTCTCTACTTCGAGAGCAACAACGGTGGCAGTATGTCGGAAAGAACGTATTTGTGAGGAAGACATTGCGATGATCCAGGTTTGTAGCGTGGTAATAAGATCGGTAGTGTAGAGGGATCCGAGCTCTGCTGCTGCCAAAACGAGACGTTCTATTAGCTCTGAGAGTGATGCGCGAAAGCGTTTAAATGCGAGTAGTTTGGAAGTGAGAGGATATATTGGCGAGTTTTCCTGAACGGGGATCAGCCATGGGTGAGTGTTCGATGAGTAATAATACCTGTTTGAGGCCCTCTGTGAAGTTGTCGAGCGCATCGACGACGCCGTCATAGTCGATCACCTGGTCTTCGTCGACGGAGTCGTTGCAACCGCATGCACGCAAGACGCAGTTAATCAGCTCTGCCTGAGCGAGTCCGGGACTTTGGGAGAGGGAGTGAAGGAAGTCTTCTGCAGTCGATTGAAGCGCGGCGGAAGGGTTTAGTATAGCGTCTGTAACATCGGTTGGGGTGGCAAGCAACAGGCGAGCATGGAGAAGACACACTAAAGAGAGGGTTATCTGCAGCAATCCTTGTGTCCAAAGCAACCTTGGTAGGATCAAAGTGGCCATTGACTGCCTTTGCTTTGGTACGCCGTGGTTTTGGTGGCTTGGGAGGGGCGGTCGTAGATTTGGCAGTGCGCGGTTTCTTGGCAGGAGGTGGACCTTTTAGTTTGCGCGGTTGAGCGGCGCGTTTCTTGGATTTTGAAGCGGTAAAGTCCTGCTCCTCGCGTTCGCGTTCGCGGTCCGCGTCGTCGTGGTCGTCGGTGTCGGTGTCGGAGAGTTCGGTGAGTGAGTCGTTGTCATCGTCGGGTTGTGGGGCACGCTTGCGCTTGTTCGGGGACTGGCTTGCTGTATTGGCTGAGTGAGGGGATGAGTGTAAGAAAAGAAGACGTACATGAAATGAATTGTTTTACTTGTTTTCTGTCGCGCTGAGAGCGACGGGGCGCAGCAGCGGACTCGGCCATGAGAGGGGAAATCAACAAACGCGTCAATCACGCGTCTCCCTTTTCTTTCTCACAATCCTTTTTTGGTATTTTAACCCCTCTCTTTCTTCCGAAGCATTACATAATTACGGGCACTACTAGTGGGGGATTGTAAACAGTGTTCAAAGAATGCGTTGCCTACGATATACCATCACGTCCTTGTGCCTTGTTTGATGCTTTCTTTCGTCACGTTCGGTCATGGTCCCTTTGTCCTCAGCTCGTATATAAGGTGTCTGCACCCCGTCGTCATCATCATGATCCTCTTTCCATCTCATCTACCTAGATCACTTCCCCCGTCGTCCCCGCAGGAACTCCGAGCCGCGTCCTCCACTCGCCGTCGTCACACGCTGCCGCCCGTCAATCTACAAGGTATCGCAGGTCAAACTGATGAACAGGTGGTCCGCCTCAAGTCGCTGTCCTCCGGCCCAGCAAAATCCAAGAGTACAGAAGTGCCAGGCGGGGAGCTGACAAGGGAACAACGCCAGAAGATGTCCAAGGAGGAGATCCACAAACGCTGTTCGCTTGGCCGGTCGAGACGTATCGCCGACATAGTCTGGATGCAAGTGTGAACTATAACGATCGGTGCTGGTGTACTGACCTTTCACACCAGGTTGTTCTCGTCCTCGGTTAGATCTACGCCAACACCTACTCGTAGGCGCAAGGCTCTCTCCGCTAAGGGCGTGGTAGCTGCCGTGGTAGACTGTTCACATCGATCAGATGTTGTGATATCAGACGAGGAGGCATCCGAATCGCTGGAGCTGATCACGGAACTGTGCCCGTTTTTCCTCAGAAAGATGGGGGAAAGTGCCTTGAAGTGCCTTCTGACGCATCGACTTCAGGTGTCACAGAGAGCTTTCCAAAAAGAACTACCTATGACAACAGAAGTCCGACAACAACTTGAACCTGGTCCCTTGGAGCCGATGGCGCTGTTCTCGCGTCATTGGAAGTGGATTGGGCCCCTCAGCCTCGATACGCTACTCGCCATGGGGAAGGGGACGTGGCGGGATATGATGGGCCGGAAATCGTGTTCTCAATGATAGCTGCACCCTTTGGAGGATGCGAATACCCGAGTGAGGGAGGAAGGTTGGGCGGTCTTCACGGCGAGTGAGGGCAATTCCGCGAGGGGCACATCCGGGGTGTCTATAGCATCAGTGTGAAGCTGCGAAAACAAGTAAGTCTGAGAAAGGACGGAGAATGAATGTAAAACTCATACATTTGTCCAGGATTCGAGCTCAGCCTGGAATTTCGCCTGTCGGTTTTCAGCACCAGTGGCCCACCTTGCGACTGCAGCCATGCCACCGGTCATACCCTTGTCGATATCTAACTCAAGTTCGATACCAATCCCGTACACAGGGACACGCCCTCGGGCAGACATGGAGTATTGAGAGGTGGGGCTAATAATGCAGCCCATTGAACCATGCGTTCACTTGCGGTCCTTCGAGGGCGACAGTGCGGTAGAAACAACGAATGGGTTGGGATGAAAGTGGAAGATGTGAAATCCCATTCCCAGATCCAGCAGATACGCTTGAGATCAAACTGGTCGTACTAAACTCAGAGTACTTCGGTAATGGATGTCAGGCTGAGGAGATTGGGAATCTTGCCCTCCGAAAGGCCGACATCACATGTGGCGACTGCGAAAGAGCGCGCGCGTTGGAGAACGGAACGTGGGTTGTTCAGTCGTAAAAGATGACTTGGCAGTGAGCACGAGGGCTCGTGAACGGGACGGGGAATGGGTGACCAGTGTGCACGATGAGAACGCGAGACTCGAAAGGGAAGGTAGACGCGATTCTTCGTCTCCTTGGAGTCGGCTCTTCGCCTGAGCTAGAGCAGACGCGTTTTTTTTCTGGGAGAGACATTTGGAGAGGTGTAGAGGGACATGACGGTGCAGATTCAAGAACAAGTCGCGTCAATGATCGACCACCACCAATTATGTAGTATTGACGTCAAAGTACGTTTCGTTCCGAACAAATGCTAGCTCGAGGTGCTGCCCTGATCACATCGCTCTATCCGTCTACCCCGTGTTCACCGTCTCCCGCGCACTCCGTTCATCCACGCGCGGATGAGGGAACACCGGAGGTTGTCCATGATATATCACAACCGTCGCATATCCTACCGGGGACATCCTCTGAGGCGCGTCGAGAAAGTCGTCTAAACGCAGTTGATTCGTTCAAGGACCGATTTCTCAAATGGCCCACGCGAAGGCGTGATCGCGTTGGCCAATATTGTTAGAGAACTGCGTATGCGCCCGCGAGACCAAAGTCGAAAAGGAAGCACCCGCTACCACATCGAATCGTCAATCAAGGGCCCCACGACGGCGCAAACCCAAACGGGTCATGTATGTCCGTTTCCCGTCGACGGTACACCGCATCATCACAAAGTGAATGATCCCTCCCAACCCTCAGGCGGAGCGGAGCTTATCATCCTCAACTTTTACACATCACTCACAGTGGATCAGCGTTTTCCGGGGTCGGCCACTGCTACTGCTACTATCACCTTCAGATTCTCTTTCCCCGCCAGGGTGGCGAATGGAATGTACACGATTCCACGTTTTCCCATGATTGATTCGGGTTGCTGCACGGCATTAGTACCGTATACACTCTACCCGCCTCTCCCGTTTCACAAATTAGAGGTACGTTTAGCATCCTCCTCGATCTCCTCGATGAACGCCTTTGGATTCGGCTCGCGGCCCAAAAAGTCCTAACACACGCTTGGTCAACGACACACGTTAAAGCCACATCGTAAGACTCACCTTGAGTGAGTCCATTTCGTCTCGGCTGCCACCCACAAAGAGAATTTTGTCACGATACAACTTGCCCAGCGCGGGATCTAGCGGTCCCTTTTTGAACACCGTGGCATACATGTCCGCAGCGAACACGAGTGAGTAGGTGTAGCTATAACAGGCCATCGAATGAGCAAGAAGGATCTATGGGGGGTGAACAAGCTTACCCATAGTACCCAGCATCGTATCCACCAACGATGTGACCAAAAGTACCTTGACCGGGCTTGTACGCATCTCCCTTGACGAGCGAGATCTGCTCCCTCAGGTCGTTCCAGAGCTTAGTGTAGTCCGTATTCGCATCCAAGCTGTTATTGTGCACCGACAGATCAAAGTTGGCAAAGAACAACTGGCGGAGGTAGAATAGCCCGACGTTGACGTAGCGACTACTCGATGCGTGAGTGGAATGCAAGTCTGAGACAGGGATACAGGCTAACCTCTTGATGATCTTGTCGATCAACTCATCCGATAGTGGCTCTTGCGTCTTGTAGTGGCTCGACATCTTCTTCAACACCTCAGGTTCCCAGCACCTAATACGAAACTTCGCTCAATCATCGCCCATGTAAACCAAGACCATCACTGACCAATTCTCGAGCATTTGCGAGGGCGCCTCCACGAAATCGCGTGCGACGGCCGTCCCATGGAATCGTCCATATCTCGTCCGACTTAGCAAACCGTGGAATACATGCCCCATTTCATGGAAGAACGTCGTGACATCGTCATGCCGCATGAGTGCTGGTCGTTCCGGCGTTGGTTTCGCGAGGTTCGCAACCATGGCTGTCAATGGGTAGTGTCGTTTCCCATCCGGCAGCTCGTAACCTGGGAGAAGACCCCATACAGCGGCATGAGGGTATTTGGCATCTAAAAGATCCGGAATGAGCCTGCCAAAAGGATGGAAAGGCGCGTATCTGTACCTCGGGGAAATAGATCAAGATAGCAGTATCCGACGAATCCAGATTCATCCTTGGCACCCTTTTCCCAGACGGCAAACTGTTGGACCTCTGCATGTATGTTACGGTAATAGCACATTTAAGACAGGATCAGCGCGAAAGACCCACCAGTGTGCCAGACATCCTTCGCATCACCTTTAACCTCTATGAACTTAACCCCAAGTAGATTCTGGTATATTTCCAGAATAGCAGGGACAACAACAGCCACCGGGAAATACTCCTTGACAAGGGAATCATCAAGACTTAGGTTACGCTCCACGTAGAGACGATCATAATATCTAGCCGGGTATGATCAGATACAAGCGGAGTCAAGACCTGGATGACGCACCTGTAGTCCCAGAGGTAAAAGTTGTCGTCGACCGCGAGACCACGCTTGAGATGATCCTCCTTTTTAAGCGCGAGGAGGCTTTCGCGTTCTTTAATGCCAAGAGGGTCGAGATGTTTCTTAAGCTCGTCCAGAAACTACGCTGATGAGGGACCATGCAAGAATATAGTGGTTGGTGTGACTTACTTTCTTTGCATTGGCCGCGCTTTTGACCATCTTCACTTCTGTAATGTAATCCGCCCAAGAATCGTACCGCAGGATCTGGGCGATCTGTCTGCGTAGGCGGAGTGCAGTGTCCAGGTATCCAACGTTGTTTGCCAGTCTGTCCTCGAAGGCTTCCTGAGCTCTTTTGCGCGTGTGTGGATTGTTAGCGTATTTAAACTTGACTGTATTGTTAGATTGACGGCACTTGTTGCTGGTCGCGCAACACTTACCACAGGGAAGATATCGGGTGTCTTGAAGGTGACTTCGTACAACACTTTATCACCTTCCGTGCGTTGGGTATATCCGGAGATCACGTCCTCTGGGACGCCATCGAGTTCTTCGCGTGTAAAGGAGATACGACCCTACGAGAGATGTTAGATCGATCAATATGGACGAGCTAGAAGCGACTTACATTCTCCTCGTTAAAGTTTTGCTGCGAGATCACACACGATTTAGACCTACCCTCCCGTGCAAAGTCAATCCACGTACCGTGAACTTCAAGCAGGCATCCGAGAGGTCATCCTTGAGCTGTTTGAGCTTCTCCTTGTCCTCCTTCTTCTCAAGTGCCAATCCAGCCCGCTTTCCGTCGAGTATCATCTTCTCGACGAGGCGTTTTTGTTCGGCACTCAACTTGTCCCAAGCGCCTGACTTGCGCAAGTTGGCCTCGGCGGTCACCTTGGCCTTGTATAGATCCTCGCGCATCGACTCTTGGTTGGCAAACTTGCGCGTACGTTCCTCAGACTTGGTAGAGGCATCGCGGAGCGCCTTGTTTGTCGAGGTATTTTGATAGAACCCAAGGGGCTCGATGCTGATGTCAAATTCGGCCTCGGCATTGGCGAGCGCAAGCTATCACCCGAAAAGAGGGGACTTGTATCAGGTCTATACACACGCAGCATACCAGAACGTCGACTCACAAACACCTGAAAACGGACGGGCAGTCAGATGTGGAAACAGAACACGGTTTGGACACACACGTTATCGAAATCGAACTTGTCCTCGGGCAGCTGGACAATATCATCACTGACTTGCTTGTTTCTTGCGAGCGCCTCTGTGGTCAAGCGGTCGATGTCTTCGGCGGTGTGTTGCCAGCTTGGCGGGGGCTGCGGGGGCGTCAAGGATGCCATGGTGGTGTCTGCAGAGAACCTAAAGTCCAAGGAGAGGGATTCTGCGTGTCTTGCTGTCGAGGTGGTCGAGATATGTCGTCGTATCCGGGGCTGTCTGGTGGTAGACCAAGTCCAAGATAGGCTGCTATCAATCTGATCGAGGGTGCCAGTGGGTCCCTGGCAGGCATGCCCGATATAGCCACCGTTTGCATGAGCTGGCACCCGCCCGACAACATCCTGATTGGTTTGAAGTCGATGCAATAGCCTGCGTGTTGCTGCAGAGCTTCTGGAACGACCGACAAAGTTCAACATCATGCGAACAAAAAAAGAGCGACCTAGTGGCAAACTTTGAGTCCGGGTAAACGGAAACACACCTTGCTCAAAGTGCGTGGTCTTCCGTAATGCAGACATTTGTCCCGGTACACGATGCTGTCATCCTCGGGACTGCATACTACACAGTACAACCACTTTTTTGACCATGGTTCTCACTGCAAGCACTCTCAACTCAGACCTGGTTCAAGTTGCTGCCACTATCAGGATGCGAATAGTCCCGCCCCGTTCAAACTCGACCACATACTGTTGCTCAAAGCTCCCAGCTTGTCAAGTGGATCGCCTCTGGGTCATTCAACCTGGCCACGAGACACCTTGGTCGTCGAGATCTTCGGTATACCTCGGGCGGTCGAGGAGTTATCTCGGAGTTCGTAGTCGTTTAAAATCTCCGTCGGTGCGCGCTTGCACCTTGTTGTATGCTTACCTAGGGCGTTTTGATATTCGTCATGACCACACCTACAAGTTGTTACCGTGCCGCCAAATGACGGTGTGTACTCTGAAATTACTGGGCTTATGCAAGTACCCCGCAACGCGAGAGAATTCTAGTTGTCTCCTCCAAATGCGCAGCTATCGTACGTGCACCGTGGGCATCTCCCCAATCGTCCGAGGTTGATCAACTCGTACTGGATAACTCAACTTCATTGATGAATGCTTTGGGGTCTGGTTCACGTCCCAAAAAGTCCTACGAAATCAGTAACATTCAGTATGCCATGTACTTGAAGTTTTCTATAACCCATGGACTGACCTTGAGCAAATCCATTTCGTCCCGGCTCGACCCAGGAAGGAGGACCTTCTCTCGGTACAACTTGCCCAACTTGGGATCAAAAGGATCTTTCTTGAACACTGCGGCATACATGTCTGCGGCGAAAACAAGCGAGTAGGTGTATCTACAACGTATGTCAACCCGGTTGCATCGAAGGGGAAAAGCGGACGACATACCCATAATACCCGACGTCATATTCGCCAGCAATGCTCCCGAACGCGGCCTGACCAGGCTGGTCTCCGCCTCTCAGGCCGGTGATCTGTTCTCTTAGGTCATTCCATAACTTGGTGTAGTCGGTGTTGGCATTCAAGCTGTTGTCATGAATGACAAGAGCAAAGGTCGCAAAGACCAGCTGGCGCAAGTAGAAAAGCCCAATGTTGACATAGCGGCTATAGGCGCGTGGATAAGTCTGAAAACGGTGTGCGCATCCAAACTTGGACGCCTACCTCTTGATGATCTTAGCGATAAGATCATCTGGCATTGGTTCATGTGTCTTGTAATGGCTCGTCATCTTCTTCAGTACCTCGGGCTCCCAGCACCTGAAATACCGTCCACTTCAAATTAGCCAACACGTCTCACAGGGTAGACAAAGCTATACGCAACCAATTCTCGAGCATCTGCGATGGTGCCTCTGCAAAATCAAGTGCAACGGTCGTCCCGTGGAACCGTGAGTATCGTGTCTGACTCAATAACTCGTGGAAAATATGGCCCATCTCATGGAAAAGTATCGTTACGTTGAAGTGGCCCATAAGTGCTGGTCGCTCTGGCGTCGGCTTTGCGAGATTAGCAACCATAGCCGCAAGCGGATAGTGTCGTTTTCCCGTAGGGAGTTCGTATCCAGGTAGGATGCAAAATACAGCCGCGTGAGGATACTTTGCCTCTAAAAGTTTGAGCGTTAGGTACATATGGTACTGTATGGTGCAACTCTGGCATACCACGAGGGAAGAGATCTAGGTAAAAGTACCCGACGAAATCTGACTCGTCCTTGGCATCTTTTTCCCAAACCGCGAATTGCTGGACATCTACACGCGCGTTATTTCGATATCCAATGCCAGCAGTAATGATGACCCACCTGGATGCCACACATCCTTTGCTTCACCAAGAACCTCGATAAATTTGAGGCCGAGGAGATTCTGGTATACGTCAAGAATCGCGGGGACGATAAATGCAACGGGGAAGTATTCTTTGATAAGAGAGATATCCAAGTTCTGGGTGCGCTCCAGATACATACGGCTGTAGTATCTGAAATATTTGCATCGTCAACTTAGTGCTGCGTTAATGTCAGCTAGTGAGATGTTTACCCCGAGTCCCAAAGGTAAAGGCTGTCATCAATTGGCAGCCCGCGCTTCATGTGATCCTCATTCTTAAGCGTGATGAGAGCCTCAAGATCTTTCTTTCCGATAGGATACAGATATCTTCTGAGTTCGTCCAGGAACTAGATGCAATTTTTTTTACACACTGGGGAGGGAAACCAAGAATCAACTTACCTTCTTGACGTTAGTAGCACTCTTTACCATCCTCACCTCGGTGGAATAATCTGCCCAGGAATCATACTGCAAGACGTCAGCAATCTCCCTGCGCAGACTGAGTATGTTGTTCAACGGTTCCACGTTGATTGCTAGCCGAGCGTCATGGCCCTGCCGCGCAGCCTTACGGGTCGAGGGGTCGTGTGCTTGATCGAGCTTCGTTCCGGCGTTCGGCGTGAACGAACGCCTCCCATGGAAAAATATTGCAGAACTCACGACTGGCCCGATATCCGGCGTCTTGAATGTGACATCATATAATACCTTGTCACCTTCGGTTCGTTGCATAAACCCAGAGATCACGTCCTCGGGAACCCCATCCAGTTCCTCGCGCGTAAAACTAACACGACCCTGTAAAATACTCCTCTATCAGTTATACTGAACAAATGCGACAAACCCACGTTCTCCTCGTTGTAATTTTTCTAAGTGCGCATTAGTACTACGTATGCTGTCGCGAACGGTACCAACCATGAACTTTGAGCATGCATCTGAAAGTTCGTTCCTGAGTGTCTTGAGCCTCTCTTTATCTTCCTTCTTCTCCAGCGCCAGGCCGGCTCGCTTGCCATCGAGCAGCATCTTCTCAACAAGACGTTTCTGCTCGGCGCTGAGTCTGTCCCATGTACCCCTCTTGCGCAAGTTTGCCTCGGCAGTGGCGATGGCTCTGTATAGATCCTCTCGCATCGACTCTTCGTTCGAAAACTTACGTGAACGCTCCTGTGCTACGGTGGAAGCATCGCGTAGCTCTTTGTCCGTCGAGACGTTCTGATAGAAAGCGAGGGATTCTGTGATGCCCCTGAACTCCGCTTCGGCCAAGGCAAGAGCAGACTATCAGAGTAGGGATCTAAACGCCAAGGAAGCACGCCCTAAGGTGCGTTCATGCAAACTTACAAACACCTGAGCGGAGGACGAAATTAGTCAGCTCGTGCGCGAGAAGTTGGAGGACAGGCTCACGTTATCGAAATCGAGCTGGTGCTCAGGCAGCTTGACGATACCATTACTGACATTTCTCTTCTTCTCCAGTGCTTCAGTCATAAGCTTGTCGACATCTTGAACGGTGTGTTGCCAAGTGGGTGGGGCTTGGGGAGGTATCAAGGGAGCCATCGGAAGGTAGTCTGGTTGCTGAACGCGCTCCTTAAAGGGGCCCTTGGGCGACCGTTTGCATAGCCTGATGGGACCGCGTGACGACGACATGTGTGGGATCATTCGGAAATAATTATGTGGCTCAGATCTCCAAGGTCATACCATCGATGGCATTCGGAATGATGGAACTTGAACCTGGGGTCGAAACCGGTTCGAACATGGGTCTGATGAAGTCGGATATCGCACTTCACTGGTCTTGGGATCTAGCCATTTTGACATCCTCTGAGCCTGAGCCTGAGATCTGAGATACGGGTGCAGTCTTCAGCCAAGGAAAGAAGGTCATCTGTTTCTGCCGGCGGGTGGTGTATTCTTCCGGGAGCAATGTTTGAAAATCATTTCACTTAGGGTATACAAGAAGACTGGAAGGTGCTGCTGAAAAATAAAACGAGCCCGGAGTTATAGATATAGTCACTAGCGGCGCCGCCTACGAGACAAACCAAAAGCACAGTATAAGAGATGGTACACATAACAGTACAGCAGCATTCATCGCGTTCTTTTTCTTCGACCTGCTTTTTAACCACCCTCCACCTTTCGAATCATCCGTCTATCACGATCTCCGACGACTGCAATCAGCCCCTCATTCTCAAGTGCCTTAATCACCTCCGCAAACTCGACAGCGTCCACGCGGATACTACTTTGCTCTCCCAATTGCTTGATTGCGTCTCCCCACCGAATACCCCGACTCTTTGCCCCACCAGCACTATCCAACATCGCCAACAGTTCCTTCCGCATGTCGTCGCGCAGCCTTCGTTGTCCAACCCCAGTACCCGTGTTGAGTAGGCCCATATCAATCTTGCCCGTCCGTGGGTCCATCGCGCTCGTCCGAATCGCCTCGCGCATAAGCCGGCAGGCTTCTTGAACATCCTCTAGCTCGACTTGCGCAGCGAACCGCATTCGTGCGTGGGCTTCAGAGAGGCGGATCATACTCTCCAGCTGACGGGTAGTCGCGGTGATGCGTTTCTCCGCGCCACGGGGTTCGTTCGCACCAATGGAGCGAAGTGAGACATAGGACGCGACGAGTTCGTCGCTGGCTTCTGAACTGAGGACGGGATGGATGTGCGTTCGAGCGTACTCGATATATGCGGACAGTTCTTCGAGAGGCTACAGCACTTTGTGAATTTTTTAAAATCACCGAGTGTTCAAAACGGAACCAACCAAGGTATCATGACCCCCAGTGTCGGGGGCATCTTCGAGGTATAGCCCAACGAGATGCTGGGCTAGTTTTCGGTCCAGGGCTTCATCCACGCGATCCAAGACCAGATAAAGGAGATCAAATCGTGATATAAGAGTCGGAGGAAGGTCGATGTTACGGGTGATGGGCAGGTTGACATTGTACTTGGACTCGACCGGATTGGCCGCAGCGAGAATCGATGTTCGGGCATTCAAGGTGGTGATAATGCCAGCTTTTGCTATTGAAACAGTTTGTTGTTCCTGGAAATGTAATGAGCTTAGGCCAACGAGCTTAAATTCGCGGACCGACCATGACTTCATGAAGAACACTACGGGTAGCGTCCGACATTTTATCAAATTCGTCGATACAGCAAACACCTCCATCACTCAAAACAAGAGCACCACTGAGTATGCCATTAGCAAGGAAGAAAGGCCGATATGTTAACACGGGTTCACCTCTCTAGGACAAGCTGTCTTGAGTCAGGATCTCGTGTCACGTACGCAGTGAGACCGACGGCTGATGATCCTTTTCCAGAGGTATACACTCCTCGAGGAGCGATTTTATGCACGTACTAAAAACTGTTAAGCTCACTGAACGGAGACCGCGACAGCGAAAGATTACCTGTAAGATCTGAGATTTACTAGTACCAGGATCGCCAACCAGTAGGACGTTGATGTCTCCACGATATCTTGGCCCACCACCACCACCGCCTCTTGCAATATTCTTGTTTGTTCCACCGAATAGTTGAAGCAGTATACCCTTTTTGACGTCATCCATTTCCCAGATAGACGGAGCAAGGGATCGAGCCAAAAGCTCGTACAAATCATGTCTTCTGCTAAGCTCGACGAGTTTGACTTCAAGTTCGGCTTCGCGGGTTTTCCGGGTGTGCATGCTGCCAATGGCATCCTCAATCTGAGTGTGAACAACGTCAAGGTACGTCTTGAAGAGACTTTTCATTGTCCGCTGGCGGGGGTTCACCCTAACGGGTACACTTCTGAAAATACCAGACACCGTAAGGCGGTCACCAGGTTTAGCCTGATCAACTAGCTCGTCGTACGCGCTTAGAGAAACCGTGTGAGGCGTCTGGCCATCGGGTACTGCATCTGGGGTCTCTTGCAACCTGACGACTTGCCGATCCGCAAACTCGCAGCGGTTATGTATGAGGGACATTGTACCGACGGATGCACATACGTCGCGGGGACAACGGCTGGGTTCTTCTATCTTGCCACGATCAATTTCGACCTGAACGGTGTGGGAGCATATAAGACACCGGAAGAATGCGACTTTCATGTCTGGAATCACAGGAGTGGCACGGATGACGAGACCCTTGATGCAGACGAGCTTGTCGGTATCTGCAAAACTGTTTCAGCACCATTATACCGGTAGAACGAGGAATCAATTACCAGTCGGATTGAGTTCGCGCATGTTGACAGACTGAAGCCCAAAAGGTCGCACTTTGTACACTTTGCCCATGATATCAGCGATCTCTGCATCACCGTGCTCTCCTTGCATATCTTCCTCCCCACCCTGCTGGTCTTCATCGGCAATTTCCAAGATGAGATCCTTGAGCACCTGATCCATCGCGGGTATCACTTCCTGAGGGTACTTTTGAAGCTGTCCAAAGAGCTTCTTCGAAGGTGGATATGCGAGCAAGTTTACCATGTCCAAGTTCAAATTGGTCAGTCCTCCTCGGCGCATAGCCCGCAGCATAGTCTCGTACAAAACGTCTTCGGCGTCTTCTGGGGAGTCGAATATCATAGTGCGTATGTTTTTCTCCCGATCATGCAAAGCGCGATACTTGGGTTTGAATCCGCGAAGGAATTCACGAAAAAGCTTCATCGTTTCTGCCAGGTTGACGGTGGTACCCCATATGGCGCGGATCTCATCGGGTTCGTCCGTCGGAGCAGCAGGGGCGGAAAGATTAGGTGCAGATGAGGCTGGCATGGATAGATGTGTTCCATCCGAGTTGAGATTGTCGCTCAACATGTCATTATGGTACGCTCGCCGTGCGACACGGCGGGGTGTGGTAGAGGTGAGAGACGAGTGTATGTCACCTCTGCGATTTTTGGGCGTCGCGTGAGGGGTGAAGCTGGCGACGCGCTTTGCTAACGGGGTGGCGGGGTCGCTCCCTGGAAAAAAGAGACGCTGCGGGCTGGACTGAGGAGGCGCATCCATGTCGACATCGTCGATGTCGGACGTGGGGAAATCGACTCTCGGCGGGGAAGACATAGGAGAACGTTGTTCGGGTGCAAAAGGGCGTGCACGCGTCGCGACGCGTTCATTGGACATTTAGGGTAGGCGTATTTCGAGACCACCACTGTTGCTCACGCGTGGGCCCACGTCCTTCTCGCAACTGTGACATTCTACCGCTCAATGCGCCCAGAAATAGCCTTGGACGACGCACATCAGGTTCGTTTCAGCGCACCACGGTGATCATCGTCTAACGGGATCGAGCAGACCAGTGTTTACATCCCATACCAGGAGCCAGGTAATGTCATGCAATATCAGATATAACGTTTCACCCACTAGCGATACCAGACACGGACAATGTCGGATCCTATACACTATTTCCAGACATAGACCTTCCAGACGGCTACGAACTACGCCTTGCTGCGTACAAAACGGCATGGTCAAAGTGTCTACAACGGGTCCAGGTGTGTCTCAAGTAGCATATATGCGCATGCACTGAGCTGGGACAGGAATTAATCCACGTTCTGCATGAGCCAATTGTCGACAGAGTGGCAGAATTGGTTAATACGGCCTACACCGACACTTTGCCCGGCCTGCCATACCCAGAGTTGTCTGTCATATCGGTGACTAGTGAGCGTACCACGGAGATATCGATATATTCATACTGACTTGGCGTGCTAGTATATGGAACTTCTTCGTCGATCTTTGATGAAATTTCGGCGCGTCTCGAAACAGAAGGGAGGGACGACCTTTTTGATGACCATACCGGTCATCATATCGTTACCCACCTGTTTCCGCAAGATTGTCCGAACCTCAAATCCGCAATGAAGACTTTAATTACCGGTTTTATCAACAATACCCAGGAGACTCTAGGTATGTATGCTTGGTTTTTGGGATGGGCGCCTGCCTGACATGTCCCTAGAGTCGATAAAGCGGAAACCTGCCAGCTCGTTGTCCACACTCGATATCACGCTCCTTCAGATATGGTTCGATGCGCTGTGTGAATCGAGAAGTAATCATACACCGCAAATTTGGTGGCGGAGACACTAATCACGCCTCATCAGGGTCAGATAATGAGACGACCCGTCTGGTTGTCATTTTGCACGACTTTGAGCAATTTGACCCTTTGGTTGTCCAGGACCTCTTTGAAATATCCAGGTAATCGATGCCTGTTTTGACTCGGCCGATAACCTGACGTCAGATCTATAGCTCCGCGATCCCTCGCCTCCCTCTTGTGTTCATTCTTTCCCTGTCCTCTCCCTCAGCGCCTTCATATATCCATGTTACTTATCCTCGATCTACATTGACTCGCCTGCAAGTTCGGAGCTGTTCGTTCTCGATGAGACACGATATCCTGTATGATACCCTGTTGAATGTGAGCATCCCTGTACTCTGCTCCGCCTCCGATGTAAACTTTTATGCAGACATTCTTTGACGTCAAATTCGATCCTGATGTCGTTCTTGGTCCAGCGGCGATAGAATTCCTAGTTGATTTCTTTGGGAGACATTCACCATGTCTGGATGGTCTGGTGTCCATCCTGCAGGTGACGATTTCTGTCTACTACCCGCGACTTTCTTTCTCAGCCTTGATCCCAGCTAGTTTACATGAAGCATTTCGAGGAACCCCTCACTACTTTACTTGCCGAGGAAAGCCTCCTGCCCGCGAAGTTAACCGACCCCGACTCAGTTCACTTTCTCGACTGCATTGCTTCTCGAGTCCAAACTTCAGTCCTTGGACCAGATCGCTCTGCCGACTGGCCAGCCGAAGATGCCGACAGGTTACTTGGAGTTGTCCGCAACGCTCGCCTTACTTTCCAGAAACACTCGAAATTGTTCCGAGCGTCGTTTCGGGTCTTCCTCCTCGTGCAAGAGTTCATGGTTTCACTCGGTCACAGAGCCGAAAAAAGTCTTCCCGAGCTCATGTGTACAGCTTTGAGAGGTCGTCTCGGAACCGTCTATAGATCTCTGTGTACACTAGTCAAGTAAGTAATCTAAACCGTGTACTATTCAAGCTAATAACCTGGGCGTTTTAGAAATTTACGAGCTGATCAGCTGGATGAGTTGCTGTCGGATCTGCATGATTTCTTTGTGGGCGTCCCGACTCAAGTGCGAAATGCGGAAAAGGAAGTGATATCGCGGCTCAAGAAGGCCCGCTCGGTTCTTGCCAGTAACAGTGGTTCGCGGGAAGGAGAAGGGGCGGCCGTAGTAATTGGAGAAATGCTAGCCGAATATTTCCAGTCAGTGATCTCATCTCATCTCGTCCCATAATTAAAATTGAGGTTTGTCAACTTAGACGTCGCCTTCTCTCGCTCGATGAGCTACCACTGTGGGATATCTGGTACGCGGGTGCTACCCCTTTCCCCTCAGAGGTATGACTAGCGATTCTATTTTGCACAGTACCTGATCTGCGCAATTTTGATAGTTATTGAACCCATCTCTACGTGCCTCGATATTCTCTGGATTATTACACCCACAAGATTACGGACCGGTTGCCATGGACCAAAATAACATTGACATTGACGACGAGGAAACACTTTCCGGCATGCCCGATACCAGTATTCTGTTCCAACGCTACCTGGAAAGTGGGAAGATGATCAATGTATTCGATTGGTTCGAATCATTCACAGTGGTGATGGAGGCGCAGAAACAAGAGGCAATCCATCTAGAGACCGCCCGTGAACCCCAAACACGCACTCCCACGCGGCGAAAAGGAAAGCAACGGTCTGCCGAGGATGATGCGTTCCGCGGGGAGACCCAGGAACAAATCGAAAAATGGAGATTAGAAGTTCAGGCACGCTTCATGCGCTCCCTGCATGAACTCGACTACATCGGGCTCGTCAAGCACACTGGTCGTAAAGCTGATCATGTCATGCGCACTGTGTTTGGTGTCCCTGGTTGACATTGGACACGCAAGCTATAGGTACATTGTGATGTTTCCCTTAATATGGATCTTACCTTCAGTTGTCCCTATACAGCATCTATATATCGCCTGTGATGCGAGTAACACTCAACGAAATCCATGTGTAAGTAACCATGTGAACTTGTGCGCCGGTAACCAAACAAAAGCAACTTGAATCCCCAAGCACCTGTCAAGCGTTAGGGGCGCTCCGCAAACAGACTAATTCATTCGCGTATGCATCAGTTGGAACTCCGTCGTTCCGACTCACTCCCATCGTTCCCTGCTTTCTTTTCTTGTCTCACCACTGCCAGTTTTTTGCCTATAAGCCCAGTCGCTGTTGCAACCACACCTCCACACTCATTTCCATCACACTCGTTCTCCTGAAATGCTCAGCTCTGCTATCATCTCCCTCGCTCTTGCTGCCTCGGCGCTTGCAACCGTTTTTGTACGTTGGTCGAACATTTTGACAACAACAGCAATGATGACCCGTGTGGTAGATTAACCAACCAGTCGCCGATACCACATTCACCGCTGGTCAACAAGCGTCTATCACCTGGATAGACAGCGGCAGTGGGCCATCCCTCACGGACTTTGGCTCTGCAACTTTCGGTATCTACGTCGGGAACGCTCTGCAACAAGTATGGTTCGCCTCGTGGAATCCGCATGACCAACAACTCACTTTGTTTTAGACACCTGTCCAGATGCTTGGCACTGTTAATGTTGGGCAGCAGTCCTCCCTCACATTCACGCCGCAAGCCGACATCGGACCAAACGGCAGTGAATAGTAGGCATCTCCACATGATGCTTTTCCCACCGCCCTCACTAACACCGTCCATCAGCTTCATTCGCGTCACCTCGGTGTCATTGAAGGATCCCAACTCACCGCAGTACCCGGCAGAAGCCTTCTCTGCTACGTTTACGTACGTGATTGCGTGTACATTGTACATTCCTCGTCGTTTAACTTTTCGCTTCTCTGATCGGAACAGCTTGGCCGGCATGTCCGGATCCTTCAATTCCTCTGTCCAGGCCCAAATCGACGGACAGTCGACCGCACCCATTAGTCCAACGAGCACTTCCGGCTCGCCCTCGGCAACAGGGTCTGCAACTGGCTCCTCGGTGACGCCTGTGCCGTCGTCCTCGAAGTCATCCTCGCCGTCTTCTGGTTCCTCGTCGGCTGCGGCCGCTTCTACTTCATCTACATCCTCGTCTACGAACGCAAATGGTGCCGGCAAGCCGATCATCGCCACTGGCTTCGTGGGTTTCGTCGCCGTGCTCATCGGCGCTTCTCTCCTCTAATCACTCGCGAATTCCCACTGCTATTCGGCCCCGTCCATTGTGCTTCCGGCATCGTCTGTTTCGTCCTCTCTTTCCTTTTTGCTTTCCTTGCTTCGGTGCACAGGTAGTCTCTTCTTTCAAGGTTTCTTAGGTTTGACATCTTTTGGCGGGTCTAATAGTTTGATGTGCTTTTTGATTCTCCTTGACGAGGCGAACTATGTAGCGTGTCCGACGCTTTTACGATCTAGATCTACCATACCTCATCTTAGATACCCTGATGTCATGTACGAGTCGTCCTTTGCTAATCGCTAATAATGAGCAGTCTTGACTGCAATAGGATGGAAGTTCATATGAGGTGGATACGTCAAAAGAACGCCTGTGTACATACTGATTTGCTAAAGACATTACCTCGAGGCCCCCGCAGCACGGTCATGTAATTCAGATTACGTCGGCATCGCCAATATCCCATACATATATCGCCAGGGTCGGGGGAACTTATCCAGTCGAAGCGAGCGAGTCGTTAATGAGATGCTTCGATCCTGCACCGGGTATACTGGTCCGTGCGTCCCACTACTAGTGTCTGAATATTATTTTATTCACCATTGATTGAAGCGCGGATCGCAGAGGATAATCTAAACACACCGTAGCACTAGCACGGTGCCAAGACTGGATGCCAGTTTCAAAACGCAGGCTATTCCGATGTCATCGGATATAGTTACTGTCACGTTGACGTCGGAGGTATCATGCATTCACTTCCGCAACACATGATTGGTGACCGATGACGATCCGTCGATTGGCTCACCCATTCAAGGTAGTACCAGAAAGGAACATGGACCGCTGTCATGAACGAACATTCACCGTAAGCTGATCGGTGTCCCGAGTAGAGAGAGCGCCAACATGAGTTGCGCAGCCACACATTAGGGCGGAGATTGAACACGCATTGTGACAGTACAAGTGTCACATGTCACACCGTATTGGTTATCGTGTGGCAGTGCATGATATTGACACGACGTACTACCCCGTCGTGAAACAAAACAAAGTACTTAGAACAAAACGATGAGAACATAACGAAATCCCAGGTGTCCTCCTCGCTTCAAGACTTGCAGTTCAGTAATGCTCTCCACCTCCACACCAAACTCGAAATCAAAGTAATCTTCAAGCCCCTACCTCTCGACGATGAATCAGGCGACCCGTACGTACCTCGTTGCGAAGGTGTTACGGGCCAGCGCAGACACCGGTGGGCACTGCACAGGCTGAACAACTTGGTGTTATCTGTTAGAAGATGTGTACAAGACGCTGACCAGCTCGCCACATAGGATGACCCATGTTATTCGCGGACGGAATGATAAAGATGAGGTTCTGGTGAGTCAACACGAGAACTCGAAGGAAGGAAATACATAACCTTGGGGTTGAATGATCCATCTTCCGTGCTAGGATAATGGTGCTATTCCCCAATCGTTCATGCCCAGGGATCCACTGTTCCAGAGTAAACGCTTACACGGTTCACCGAATGACTAGTTGCAGGCTTACAGTCTGGGACGCGCTGCGCAATCCGACCGCTTGCAAGACCCGCGTCGATGCCGTACGCGGTGTGATCATGATGCTGAAGACAACCATTCGACTTCGCAGACGAGTCGGAGGGGAGTCAGAGGGCTGAATGGCAAGACGCGAAGTTCGACGTTGATACCTACAGAAAACGACTCCGGTCTTTATTTGGGAAATAAGGGGCATTGCATCGGAGGCGGAGACTTACCGTGCTCCATATTGTGTGTCGGACGGCCAGTCCGGTGAAGGTGGCATCCTAATCAAACAACGTCACTGGAGCCGATGGATCTGAAGATCAACGCACTTGACTACATTGTCCGCAATCTTGAAAGTGGCCAAGTGGACCAGTGGGCCTGGTGTGGATGTGGATTCGGGGTGGATGTGGATGTGGATGTGGACGTCACGGTCACATACTATTAATGGTGGTGATCGATCATGGACGCGACTTGTTCTTGAACCTTCACCATCATGTCCCTCTACACCTCTCTAAACGTCTCTCCCAGTAAAAAACGCGTCTGCTCTAGCTCGGACGAAGAGTCCACCCCAAAGAAACGAAGAATCGCGTACGTGTCTGTCTTTCCTCCCGAGTCTCGCATTCTCATCGCGCACAGGTCACCCACTCCCCGTCCCGTTCACGAGTCCTCATGCCCACTGCCAAGACATCTTTCGCGACTGAACAACTTACATTCTGCTCTCCAACGCGCGCTCTCTGTCGCAGTTGCCAGCTGTGGAGTCAGCCCTTCGGAGGGCAAGATTCCCAATCTCCTCAACCTAACATCCATTGCCAACTTCTCCGAGTTTAGGACGACCAGTTTCACGGAGGACGATCTCAAGCGTATCTGCTGGATCTGGGAGTGGGATTCCGCATCTCTTCCGCCCCCTGCTACTCATCCTGCAACCGAGGATGATCTCAATCCATTCGTTGTTTCCACGGCACCATCTCCCTCGAAGGGCCACAAGTGGACGCGTGGTTCAATGGGCTGCATAATTAGCCCTACCTATCGATACTCCGAGTCCGCCCGAAAACATATCCCTGCGTACGGGATTGGTATCGAAGTCGAGTTAGACATCGACATGGGTGTGGCCGGTGGCATGGCCGCAGTCGCAAGGTGGGCCACCGGTACTGAAAATCGACGAGCAAAATTTCAAGCTAAGCTCGAATACTGGACAAATGTACGAGTTTTACGTTCATTCTTTGTCCCTCCTCTGACTCATACCTCTTCGCAGCTTCATTATGATTCTGATGGCACAGACACCCCGGACGTGCCCCTCGCACAACTGCCCCCGCTCGTCGTGAGGACTGCTCAGCCTTCCTCACTCACTCGGGCGTTTGCATCTTCATCTCCGAAGGGTGAAGCTATCATCGAGAGCATGACCTCTGGCCCTTCGTCCCCATCTAACTCCCTTTCGAGTTCCGGGTCCGGTGTTCCCTGGCCACCCCCTGTGCCCTTGCCGATGGCGAAGGCACGCTCTAGCGTGCTTTCGCCTGCTAAATCTTCCGCGTCAATTCTTTGTACACCATCCTCCCGTACCAAGCGTGCCGATCCCCTTGCGGGACTCCTCACCCCGAGGACACCGGCGCGCCGCAGGTGTGTCAATGCTGAGGGATCCGACTCACTTCCGACGACACCCGTACATCCTCGCGACTCAGATACCCAGACAGTACCGTCGACTCCGAGTACCTCTCGGCGCCAAGCGATCTATGATCGGGTCCGTCTCAAGTCACTCAACTCCACCCCAGTGAAGGCAAAAAGCTGGGAAGTCAAAGGCGGCAAGTTCTCAAGCGCGCAACTTGAAAAGTTGGGTGATGTAGAGACCCGACGACGCTATTTCCTCGGTCGGCTGAAAAAGATCGTAGATACGGTGTGGTTGTAAGTGTGAATGTTACCATTGGCGCTTCGTATACTGACCTGCAATTCTAGCTTGTATTCGTCCTCGGCTGGATCGTCGGCCGCGTCCGGTACACGAAGGCGCAAAGCTCTTTGCGCTTGCGACGTGATCCTTGCTGTCAAGAACTCACTGAGTTTCCCGATATCCGCGGAAGATGTATCTGAAGCTCTGAAGATACTCACGGAACTTTGTCCGTCTTTCCTCAGAGAAATCTTTATCGACGGGGAAAGGTGGCTTGAGATGCCCGCTACCACGCGGATTTCAGACATCACGGAAAGTTCTCCAAAAACAATACATGACATCAGAAACCCAACGAAGTCAAGAAGTAACCTGGCTCTGTCGAGCCCTGGATGTGAATCACGCTCGAACAACACTGAGCAACTCCTCACCCCACGTCCGTGTGGGGCAGGACAGCCACATACCCCGGGAGGAGTCAGTGCGGTCAAGGAAATAATCGAAAAAGAGTTGCAACATTACAATGATTTACTGTCATCTATGTCTTAGTTATTTGCGATACCTCCCTTTGTCACGAATCTGATCTACGATACCTTGTAATAGTAGATGCGTGATGAGCGACGCGGGTGGCACGGGTTGATGAGCGCAGGCCATGACTCGAAGTGGCACAGAAGATGGGGAAGAGGCCTTCCGCTGTTGGCGACGTTCGTCGCGATCAAGTGATATGAGATGGGAATGCGATAATGATCATAGGAGCAGACACCTTTATATACGACAAGTCCAGGACAAAGGAATCGGACGTCATGAAAGAGATCAGATCAGGCAGTCTACAAAGATGAAAGGAAAAGATCGGTAAGAGTAGAATGTATCGTAGGGAACTTTCAAACTATTCTTTGAGAAACGCGGTTTCCAGGACACCTGTCAATCCGGCAAGCCCGCGGACCGGCGCACTCTAATTCTAATGACGTATATACAAAAATCATGCCGGCCATCAATCGTTCTGTCAAGTTATTGCCGTTGGATGTCCTAATCTCTGAAATGCTCTCAAGCAACCATCACCTCAAGGATAGTAACCAAACTGTGGTCTGTCCCACAAGCTAGGACTATGTCCACAGGCCAGTAAACAAGTCCGACAGTCAGCGCTGTCCTCGAATGATACTGCCTTTTTGATCTCATCGCCAATAAATTGCCTGTGCGATCTCGAAAGGTAACGTGCTAGATCACTCCCTTTAGACCCACAGGAACTCGTAATGCTCAGCTCCAACACCACTCCCCACGAGGGATGATGGATAGATCGCGTCTTGGATACGAATAGCATTCGGCGTGTGGCAGCGACTGATAAGCGAGCCCTTATCAGAACCAAGGGAGTTAAGATGGGCGGCGGTAATCGTCCCAACCTTGGAGTATATATTGGAGAGTGTCGGGGACCAAAAGGTTTGTATCCGAGTCGGACCAGAAGAGCATACGGGGATCGGGCATTAACGATGAGCACACTTGTGGTTGTTTCATCAAACCGACCCTGGCTAGCGATGGCGCGGCCTCGTACTGGGACGTATGCATGTCTTGTGTGTCCGGCATGGGTGAGCACGCTGGCCGTGGGGCAGAGACACAGTCCCAAGATGAGAATGCTGTTAGTGAGGACCCGAATAAGAACAGGCGCCAAAGGCACGAGACGCCCTCATGGGATACGAACGTGCGCACTCAGATACCACTCTCCTTGCTTCTTCCAAGCCCCTGGTTATACAAGCACAGAAGATGTCGCAGACCAAGACTGGTGGGTAGCAGTACAGAGGGTGAATTGAACTATGCTAACAAGGCCGGGAAGATGACGGGACACTCCTTGACACAGGTTCCTCGGAAACAGTTTGGGCAGTCGTGCTCTCGCCCGACAGGAAGCATCTTTTGAGTGGAAGCTCGGATGGGATTCGACAGTTCCGACTTGATGACAAAGTAGAAACGGCAAAGCAATTGGGAATGGACGTCAATGCCATTTCCATATCAAGGGATGGCCCGCGGATAGTCTGTGGAACTGAAAATGGAGCGAGCGTCTGGGACTCGGAGTTGCAAGAAAAGATGGTCAATGTGGAGGGTGGAAACAAGGTGAGGGCAGTGGATGTATCGCCCGATTCGACCCGAGTGGCGACGGGGACCTTTCGAGACACGGCGAGCATTTGGGACATTGCGACAGGGGAACGATTGATTGGCCCACTCCAATTCAACGATGCAGTCAATGGTGTCCGTTTCTCCCCAGACGGACATCGAATTGCCATTTGTGCGTCAGGTGGCCCAATCACGATCTTTGACAGTCACACCGGTCACACATTGGTCACCTTCGACACAAAGGCCCTTGACCATGGTTACCCAATTACTCCACTTGCATGGACGAACGACGGGCGCCGAATATTTGCCGTTTGCGAGGATAAGACAGTCAAGTCATTCGATACGTCCACGGGATCTCTCGTAGTCGAGTCACAGGTCATCAATGATGTCAGGTCCATTGCTCTAGGGCGATTCATCGCTGCCCTGACGAACGACTCAATTTCATTATTGGATACGTCCACTCTTGCCCAAATTGGTCCCACCATCGAGGAGGCCGTCAGCATACAGTCGATCACTCTCTCGTTGGATAGCACCTGTCTCGCCATGGGTCGACGGGACGGGAAAGTTGTCATCCGCGATCTCAGCACCCTCCTTCCGGACATCTTTGGTAGTGCAAGTGTTCATGTATGCACCTCACTTGTTAACCAATAACTCGCTATTCATTAGGGATCTACTGTCGAGGAGCAAGAGCCAGCAGGCCGGCATGCATCCTCGGGTAGCAAGAACAACTCTCGCCACTCTGACGCGGTACGTTCTCTCGTTCCGTCATCGCAACAGCCCACCTGACATTCCAATTATGCGCTTACACAAGCCATCTACTCGCCACGACTCTCGAATCCACCATGACGATGGCCTCGAGGTACGACCTCATCCGAGTCTGTATTCTTCCATGCCAATTCTGACAACAGTATAGTTCGAGGTACCATCCGGCGCGCCCGCACCTGCATCTGCATTTGACTACGATCAAGTCCGTAATTGCTTTATTCTCTTTGTTTCCGCGTTTCACATTGTCGCAGTCACCGTCCCCACCCGCCTCTGTTCGTCTTCAAGCGAGCGAGGTACTGCCAGTGGATGTGTCCCGTCGATTTTTGTCCGCTCCACCTGTGACCTCCCCTCCGGAAATGTGTCCAGAGCATCCACCTGAAGATGTCAATGCATCCAATGGCCGTTCAACACTTTGGGAAAGGTTGAAGAAGATACGAAAGGGAAAGGAGGAACGAACCGGTCAACGTTCTGCCAAATCCAACTCACCCGCCGACTCATTGGGCTTGCTGCCACCGTCACAAAAAAGTCCCCTGCGCAAACAGCGCTCGACTATGGCTGCCGCTCATCGGGACGAGGTAAGGGTCATCTTCCTTTGACGCGTAATTAATACACAGAATCTCCCACAATAACCCTAGCGAATGTATGTTGCACCCCACGGAGAGCAACGATATAATTGGTTCACGTACTATTTTCGGGGGCCGCAACAGACACCCCCTACAACCACCCCAGTCGTTAATGAACCACCGCCAGAAACTTCCCATGCCAATAATGCTCAAGATCCAGCCAATGAAATTCAGTCAGTTCTCGTACGTTCTTTCTCTTTTGGCGCTTGGATCAAGTCATGACAACTGACATCCCGTCAGCCGCTGCCAAGGGATGGTCCGCCTCAGCCCGCTACGAGCGGAGCGTATACCATGACGGTGAGCACACTTTCCTTGAGCTTACATCGAGAGACTTAGGCATTGGATCAGAATCAGCAATTTTCCACCAATGGGAGAGATACAGTTGCTTTCTCGGTACCTGCGTGGATGGTATGCTACCGTTGTGGTAATTCCGGCGGGATGGATTGATGCAATTTGGATGGTATATCGGGATCGAGTACCTCGGTGTGGTTCACCCATAGCATCTTTGTTAGTCCCACAACCGCATGCCCCAATGTTTCTTCAGACATCGTGAACAATGTTATGAATTGATATCACTTTAGACGCAAAGATGCATTTTTGTCCACAACCATTCCTCAAGCCGCACCACTGTCAGGGAGCGAAAACAGAAGAAATTGGCGCTAAGCCACAGTATAGGACGAGTGTCTATGCTCAAAACACTACACTAGTGACCGGTGGCCCCACGACCTACTCTCCGGTGGGTCTTGACACAGTGCGGGCGTCGTAGGCAGCAGGGACACCAGTTGGATTGAGCACTCGGTGGTGTACAATTGACACGATAGCCTACACAAGATGATCGATCATGCTCTCAACGAAGCGTGTCAGAGAACCCAGTCAGTACAATGATCAGAGCTGATTAGTATTTGCGCCATGAAGCACGCCATTGAACGAGTCCCCGAACGTATGTCCAGCGTTCCCCTTCAAGGTGTCTGTTTGAAATCCAACTTGGCTAGAAGCCGCAAGAACGCTGGTGTGATGACCACGATGATCACTCCCGAGGCCGCGCTTTGAAAGTTGCAAAGTCAAGGATGGTCGCGCCCTTCATCTCTGTCTACAAAGCCGAATGAGTGAGCAATGCACCTGGTGAGACCTATGGTGTATCTGTGCAACACAATGTGTGTGAGTTCGAATGGCGTGTCCTCGATGCTGGTCGACCTCACTCACCTCGGCCATCTACTTGAAAGCTTGTCTAGTTAACCCACTACATTTGCACAAGTGAGCGCGATGGATATCCACAAGAGAAATGGTATTCTGCGGTCAACATTTCCAGAATGGTAAGGGGTGCGAAAGGAGGCGTAGAGCTGGTCCTGTGTAGTAGAGACCAATCACGTCACACGTGTGTATGAAGGTGGAATTTTGCGCGCCTGCGTGAACCAACCTCAGCCCTTCAAATCCTTTGCTGTATACCGTCTGTGAGGATGTCATCGACAAAGACCAGTGGGTTGCAGTTCAGAGGGGTGATGGGTACATGCTGACGATTCAGGAAGATAACAGTGTGGTGCTTGATACCGGGAGTGATAAATCAGTTCACGCGGTTGCATTTCATCCCGATGGAAAGCATCTTTTCAGTGGAAGTGGTTATGGTTCCGGGTCGCGGGGGATTCAGCGGTGGCAAATCGCGGACGGCCAGAAGGTGGGCGAGGTGACAGGAATGGATGTCTTCGCCATTTGTGTGTCAAGGGACTACAAGTGGGTCATATGCGGGACTGGTGAGGGGGCAAGCATATGGGACCCAGAACTCAAGCAAAAGTTCATCGACGTGCCTCATGGGAACAAAAGTGTCTACGAAGCGGATATTTCAGCTGATTCGAGCAGGTTTGCCACGGGAACTGGAGAAGATGACAACAAAGTGAGCATTTGGAACGTTTCGACAGGCAAGAGACTGCTTGGCCCACTCCAACATGGCGAATTTGTTAGTGGGTTAAAGTTCTCTCCGAACGGCGATCAAATTGCCACCACTACACATGGCGGCCCAATCCAGATTTTCGACAGTCGCACCGGCGACAAGCTCATCACGATCAAGACAGAGACACTCAATATCACCACCGCCACTTCGCTTGCATGGTCCATCAATGGCAGACAGATATTCGCCGCAAGTAAGGACAACACAGTCAAGTCTTTCAACGCCTCGACGGGGTCGCACCTGGTCACATCACCGGGTGACATGACGCTCCAGTCCATCGTCATCGCCGCCAATGGGCGGTTCATCGCCGGCCAAACAGATCACTCAATCACATTCTTGGACACGTCCACACTCTCCCATATTGGTCCCGCCATCGAGGACGAAAGCGCGCTTTCGATCGCTCTCTCCCCAAATGGTAGTCATCTCGCGATAGGACGAAACGACGGAAAAGTCAGCCTTCACAACCTCAGCGGTCTCCTTCCAGAGTCCTACATTGACGTAAGTCTGCGCATGCAAGGTACTGTGATGTCCCGCAAATCACACTGTATCAGGCTGCCCGTAAAACAGAGACCGCAAAAGCGAACGTAGACGTACGGGGTCGTCTCGTTCATTGTCTCGCTATATCCCCGCGTCTCGCTGCCGATGCAGTCAGGATGGTCGGTGGCCCAAACATAGTCGAATCTGTACGGGACGACTTGCTTGTCCTTCTCGCCGATGTGAGTCTTTGTAGCGCCACCATCTCCGTTTCCTAACCATTTGTCCAAGGTTGCTGAACAAGTACCAGCAGAAAGGTGACGAGTCCCCTCGTCCCTGGGCACTCAAGCCTCAGACATGGACCGAAGTTCGACCTTACGAGTGGCCAAAGCTCACCGAACGGGAACGTATGACCATAGCACGCCAGGCTCGCACGGCCTTCAATGCACTCAAAATACCCGAGTCCGATCCTGCTTGGGAAAACGTACGTTACCGGGATCCCACTTCGACTGAGGTGCGTCGAACCTCTGTCAGAGACGGAAATCAATCCCCCGACTCCAGACCGGTACGAGTTCGTCATTTAATCATCGGAATGGTCCCTCTGACATCTTCGTCGTATCTGTAGGTATCCGATCACCATGAGTTAGAGAGGAGAGACGGCGATATTGATCTCCTCGAGGTATGCGTTCATCCGTGTTTCATTCCGAGCGACTACTCATGATGCCGTAGCTTGAGGTGCCGACTAGAGCACCTGCTCTCGCTTTCGACTACGACGAGGTTCGTGACTATTTCGCTCTACTTGCCCTTCGCGTTCACGCTTGCTGAAGCCGCCGTCTCCCGCGTCGTCCGTCCAACCACATGTGCATGAGAATCCACCTATCGAAGTCGCACATGACACACCACAACCACTGGCATCACATACCCTATCGGTGGCATCCGTTCCAGAGGCGCATCAAGAAGAACGACCCAACACAGTCGATTCATCCAAGGGGCGACTCCTGAAGTGGTTCAAATCTAGGGCCCAAAGACGCGATCGCGTGGACCACGATTCTTCGCAATCCAGCCCGCCTGCCGATGTAGGGGGCTCACCATCATCACCGAGGATCAAATCACCGCGTAAACAAGGGCGTTCCACGTTCGCGCCAGGGCAGCGTCTGGCGGTGAGCCCCTTTTTGATACATGATCAATGTACCGTGTATCTCACAGTATCGCTAGCGGACTGTGTATGCAGGACCGGGACCCACGCCGCAGAAGAAAGCACCCGCTACCACACCGAACAGTCAGAATCCATCGCAAGGTGCTTCTGGCTCATCTACTGCCACACAGGCACCGACGGGACAAACTCAAGCAGCTCCCGTGTGTCCCTGTTCTCGCGATGTTTGGCCGCGTCGTCACAGCTGACATTTTGTCAGGTACCGCCAGTGAACAATGAAAATCAACCGTCGGGCGTGAGAGTCCGTGTTACGGTGAGCATATCGTCCACAAGTTCGACGTGTCGCTTACAATACATCAGCATCTACCAGGATCGGCTACAGCTACTCTTGCACTCAGGTTTTCTTTCCCCGCGTGGCTTTTGTGTTTTCGTTCAGACCGGGGTAACGAAAACGAGGCGCAATGATAAAGATTCATAGATAGGTACGACCCTCAGTCGCTTCCTTCCAAGCACTTGAATGTGATCTCTGTTGCTTTCGGTCGCTTTGCCGTACAGATTTACTATACCCAATATTGGATATCCTTGATATCGTCTAAAAGTCGTTTTTCGCTACTAGCTAATAATGAGAATTCTCGGCTGTAATGTACGTGGAATGAAAGCTAGAACTCCAACTGTCGTATCAAGCGGGCACGACGGAACAAATGTTAGTCATCGGCAGAAAGCACCCCCTGGGGAGGTCCCCAATAACCGCGCGCCGTTTAGCGAGCAAGCGGCCGCAGTGGCAGAGACCTCGTGCAATCCGAACTCGAAAGGCCACGAGTCGCCCTCTTCCGACACACGTTATCGACTAGATAATGAAAATGCCCAATCAATCGGTCACCCTGCACGAGGGTATCACGAGCAAATACGTACCGTCATCGTCTACCCACCACGATGGCTGCCTCTTCCCCTCCCCCTTCCCCTCCTCACACTCCCTCTGCCACCACCACCATCGGTACCAGCACTCCCAGGCATAATCACAGTTCCGACTACGGCTCCAGCACCGTCTTCCGTCCGCGGTGACTGCGGCCGCTGCATAATCACCACGTCCGCTCCCCCTCCTTCTGGGCGCTGCAGTATACTCGGGACCACCCCCGTCCCGTCCTGTACGCGTGGTTTCTCCCGGTGTTTTCCCTTCCCCTCGGTTGGGCCCGCGTCAGCCTTGTCCTTGTCCTTACCCTTGTCCCTGTCCCGCCGCTTGCGCTCGCTGCTTGGGGCTGCACCAGTACCTGGGATAGGGGAAACTGCGACACCAGTCCCATTGAGGGCTGCTTCAAATTGCCGACCGAGTCCAATTACAGGTCGGGTTTTGCGCTGGTTGGGTGCCCCGGTACCAGCTCCGGACACAGGGGAGCTGACGCCAGCGTTGTCCTTGTCCGCGGCTACAGGCACACTTGGCAGCCCCGCGCCAGGACCAGCTTTAGAGGGAGGATGACTACCAGAGCCAGATGGTGCCGTCGCACCAGCCTCGCCCTTTCCCGGATGCGATCGGCTATGGGACTCCTTGGGAGGCCGGTGTCGAGACCCATGTCCACCACCCAATCCCGGCGTGAGGGTCGACGCTGGGGTACCACTGCCAGCAGGCTGCGTCTTTCCTGGCACAGGACCCTGACCTACGTCCTGCGCGTGTGCTTGCACCGAGGGTGTCTTTTGCGCAGCCACAGCAGCAGCGGCAGCCTTTTTCGCCCTTTTGCTTGAAGGCGCAGAGGGAGGGGCCTGATCTGCTTGTTTCCCAGTTGGCTGCGGAGCGGCAGCGACAGCTGCCTTCTTCCTGGCCTCTTCCTTTTTCGATGACGCACCGCTCGCCAAGGTGTCCTTGTAATGCGCATGATTACGGAGGATCGCTTCCTTATCCTTCTGAGCCGACTTTTCCGCTTTCAGAGCTTCGAGAAGCGGCGTGGTCGTCGGGGGTGGGGGTGATTGAGAGGCTGCGACTGTTTGTATGCACGATCAGACTCATCGGATTCGGTGCGGGATTGTGACTCACTGAGAGCCTCGAGCGTGACGGACTCGGTCTTGCCTGCGCTCTTGAGCGTCTCGAGGAAGGAGAGGTAGTCTTCATCTACAAGTGCGAGAACGTAGGATACGTGCCGATTAGTAGATGGCGAGGACTGTCCTCACCTTTATCGATCGTATTCGTCCTCGCGTCTGCCTTTTTCTTCTCGCTTGGCACCTTTTGGAATGGTGCAAACTCGACGATGGCGTATGACTCGTTGCCTGGGGGGAGTCATCAGCGTCCACCGCGTGAGGGAAACAATGGATGGCTACACGCCTGCCTTGTCTCGAAACAAATGCCCGTCGTATTCCCGACTAAATGTCGCCACCTGTTCTGCGTTCTTGAATGCAATGTAGGCGCGCGAGGGGATGCCCTCCTTGTTCATTGACACCCTGGGCCATGTGAGTATCAGGATGGGATGATGATATGCGTCGTACCGTTTCGTCCGCATCTTGCCGGGGTAGTACGCTTTCCAAGAGACTGTGTCATCGCTGACCCACGCTTGAACGCTCTGCCAAAAGATGTCCTCGGGGAGGTTGGGCGGGAGACGGCGTACGACAGCCTTGAGACGTTCTGCACCGTTGGGAACGGGTTGAAATTTGGGCTCTTTTGGTTTCTGCTTGCGAAGTTGTTTGGGATCAGACATTAGCTAGGTGATGGTTACTTTGAAATCACGATTTGATTCCGCCATCTCACTCCCACAGCAAACGCAAAAATGTCAAATGATCAATTCGTATGCCAAAGAACACAACCCCAAGGGTAGACGTTAACAACTAAACCGAGTTCATGAAGCGACCAAAAAGATTAAAAGAATAATACAACAACAAGGGTTGGAAAAGCACTTTTTTCAGAGTCTACAAGGTATTATAACAAGCGAAAAGTGGGAAAGAAAGCATCACTATCGTTCAATACCTCTCCACGAGGCATTAGGTATCGTCAGGGGCAACCTTCTAGAGAGCAAGGAGACCAGAAAGGGCAAGTACAGCGGCAATGCCACCAAACGAACTAGAGGAGCCGATACGGACAGCGGCACCAGTGGCGGTGGCAGGTGCACTGTTCGATTCCCATCCTTGGGACGTAAGAGCGTGTGACTTCAAAGGGTGTCTTCTTGGACGCCATGTGCTTCTTTGCGTTGTACGAGAACT
>JBBPMD010000301.1:0-31434 GCA_038090095.1 Zangia roseola
GTGGCAATACGAGATACCAATGACTTGGGCTTTTGGACCTTCTTGATAGATGTTCGCCCCTTTTGTGTACCAACCTTGTCCAAAGATACCCTCTGCGATCTCTCGCATTTCTTTGATGTTCTCCCCATCCCCTGTCTTGAAGGTATTCATGATCGTATTCGCGGCCACTAACGCCTTATTTTGGAGCGAGGAGTTACCCGGCAAAGTCTCGGAGAGCTCTCTCAATGTCGTAAAGTCCCACATCAGATGCCCTAAGAGCAAATGAGCATTGAAAACCCAGAGATGCTGTTGATCGACATACACGCATCTTGGTTAGGGACTACCAAATCTGCAGATGCAAGATTGAAGTATCTGTTCATCTGGAATCCACGCGTGAGTAGGACCCAGACGATGAAAGACACCGACTCACATCCGGAGGCGCGATTATATCGCCATTCCAAGGCACTCCAAACATGCCATTGCAGCTAGACTCGATGACTACCTCATAGGTGCCCCGCTCGACAGCCTTGCGAGGAATGATGTGCTCCACACGACGGTCGCCGCCACCTCCGCCAGTGATCCCTGCCAATGTACATCGAGTATGTCGGCAGACAGATTGATTGACCAAAATTACCTTGAAGTGGTAGACCTTCTGGAGTGAATATCATGGCCTCACATCCAGGGTCGAACTCGACTGTCAGTCGATCAGAATAATTCAGTCACGACAGTGAGAAACAGACCCACGCTGAACGCGTTCGTATTGTTTCCAAACAGATGGGATCGTCATCTTTACCTTCCACCAATGATTTGTCTAGAAACGACACGATCAGTGTCCCCTTACGATGTGCTGTAAGATAATCGTACCCCTTCTCATCGTGTCAGATATGGGAGACAAGATACATACATCGGAGACTTACAGGATGGGCCAAAGGAGTCGCCTTTCTTTGCAGGTTTAAACGTCTGTTTCATTGCTTCTTTGAACAGGGGTTTCGTGTTCCCCGGGGCGCTCCAGACTTGGAGGTCAACATGATCTGGGCCATCCACTCTGTGCGTATAGAGCACGGAGGAAAGGTTGACATTTTCAAAGTGACCGCCAAGGAACGTCGAGAGTCGGCTTTGGGTCAAGCTCTTGATCCATTTTGCCCCAGATCCGTAGTTGAGTTCGGGATAATGTCCGCAACTGTGACCATGATTGTGGGCCATTGATGTGCAATGCACTTGATCTAGAGCGATGAAGTGATGACTTTTGAATAGGGCTTCTTTTAAGACAACGCAATGGGTTTCAGGTTGATGTGTTTGTGGGGATTTTCGAAGATGGTCACTGGCACATGACCACACCCGTAATTCTCTCTCGTTATGCATTCGAAGCTTCGTTATTCGTCAGGTTAGTACTACTAGAACTGCCAGGACAATGTGAACGAGTTGTAGAATTCAGGCCATCAGAGACTCTTGGGAGGCCCTGAATCTACACCACTCTTCACTCGAACTGCCCTGTACATAACACCCAGCAAGTCACATCCACGTTCACCTAATTCCCATGGTATCAAGGTTTCATCGACATGCTCCTGGCTTCCTTTGCTTCTAGTACCTCTCGAACCCCGCACAAACCTGGTCGTAACTTTGCGGCCATGCCTATATTTGGGAGACCGGCACTTGTGGGGACCCACAGCAATTCCTGGCAGTGATAAACCTCTGGGCCGTATCTGTCAGCGCAGAAACGACACGATCCACTTCCGACCTGTCCCTTTGTATTCAACTAGAATCTCACAAATATGTCAGAAATGGACAGTTACGACGCTGACAGAGCTTCGCGTCCTCAGGACGCCTCTGTGTATGCGGACGAGTCTCAATCAGAGTCTTCTGACTCGTCATATACGCGCATCGACCTTGGCGATGACATTGACGACGATGGAATCGATCAAGAGCAGAATCACGAACTGGAGGAAGCAGGTAGACGCCATGACTATCCTGAATCATACTAATAAGAAATCCTTTTAGGTCGATGCCGAAATCTCGGAACAACCTTCCTCTGAGGAGGATCTCTGTTCTGTCCCAGGCATATATCGCATCCTTGACTTGATCAGCGAACGTGGCACTGGTGGTCTAGGTATGGTTCCGAATATCATTTCCGAATACCTCTCACATCCGCAAAGTGGATAAGATCATCATTGCTCAGGATTCCCTCAAGCGTTTCCTAAACGAAATCTCTCCTGGTGTTTACACATCCCTAACAAAGGTCGACTTCAAAACTCTCGACAAGTTCCGAGTCAAGCCCATTGGCATCTATGGGAGTAAAGACGAGATAACTCGCTTTTTGGTATCCATAGCAGCCATTGACGACACTATGTATGTAACACGTCCAGTTACTGCTTCGTGGACAATGATTGATGTTTCGATACCAGCGCCACAAAGTTATTCGGATCTTCCGAATCGAATGCAGAACACCCAGTCCTCCGCTCAGGCTTGTACGTCTGTCGTGTTCCGGTTTCCGTCGGTGGAACGGAAAGGATGTATATCATCTATTGGCCTGAAGAATCGACTTGGGACGACGATGCCTCTCCACCTGTGCGCCGGAATCGCGTCACTTTTATGAGGTGAGCATACAACGAACAGCGTTATGATTGTGTGTTGACACTGAAGTTCTCAGGTACCTAACGAAGATCTGCGACCAGGTCATAGCGCTGATCTCGGAGGATCATGCGAAATCAATCATCTGGAGGAACTCGGTCGACGATTATGGTCAAAATTCTGAGTCTGACGAAGACGATACTGATCGCTTCTTTACCTTTGAGGTTGCAAAAACCAAGGAGCAAGAGGAAGGGGTCTCTGCTCGCAAAGGATTCGAGGTAAGCTACCTCGCACTCTTCTGGTGTCGGAGAGCAAGCGAACAGTTGTTTTTTTTGGCAGTGTACTTCAGACGAACTTCTTTTCACCGAAATGCACCAAGAGTGCAATGAGGACCCAGAGTTTTTCACGCCACGTCTGTTACTCGGCGAGACCAGGCAAGGATTCATGACAACAAAATGTTTGCCTGTCAAGCGCTTTTCTGTGCCTTACAACAACTTCAAAATTAGAGCGTTTGCCTTACGGGATTCTCTGTATGCTTTTGGACTACGTCTCGTCTCGCTTTACTGACTTATTGAAGGCTGAAGGAGCGTCTGCAAATATCAGAATCTATCAGCTACAAGTCACTCAGCCACGTCGTCCGCTTGGGGCTCGACAAGCGCTTTCCCAACGAATGTAAAATCTGGGAAAAGGGGATTCGCGAGATTAAATCCAAGCCTCGAAACGAAGTTGGAAACCAACAAAACGATGTCGAGATTAAGTTGAATGAATCAAACATCCGACTTGCAGTTGTCAATGCTGTATTTTCTAGTTATCCGTTTGTCGTCTCTTCTTTCTCCTGCCCCCGCTCATTCCGAAATTTTAGCACACTCGATCGCAGTCAATGCTTTACCGGTGTTCCAGTCCCCACCCCTGGTGAAGAATCGAGACCGATTAGTGAGTTAATCTTCGGTGGCTCCGTATACGTCTCGACGTTATCCCTTGGCTTATTCTCACCTGTCAGAAATTCATCCACGCATCGCGGAGAAGCTTACTGAGGAAGTTCGCCGAGAAAACTGCAGCAACATCTCTGACGAGGGTTTCAGGCGTTCGAAGGAACGCATCAGTCTGATTAGCTATTTGTGCAAAAACCTCGTTAAGAAAACTGATACCCAGCTCGCCAAGCTTATTCAATCGGTTTACAAGGACAACAGACGGCAGCTGGAGTTCACCCTGGCCACTATCCTCCGGGAGAGTGTAGTGCCAGCACAGCGACCGCCTAAACCGACGTCAGCTGATGCACGAAAAGCTGAGAAAATGCTTAAAGACGGTGTGAATGCGTCTTCTCTTGCCAGTGATCCAGGTTTCATCTCGGGCCTCGAGGATCTCGTATCTACCATACCTCTACTGCAAGAAGCCACAATGACCGCCAAAGATCAAGCCCAGAAATACCTCGGCAGCCTTGTGAATCGGCTCTATGACGTCCTTAATGATCTGGATCACCAGGCACGGGTAAGGGCTGAGAAAGATCGCCATCTAGAGCAAGACTTCCGTACCGAGGGTCGTACTCTGGTTCTGAAGATCAACTCTCTATCAGAGTCGTGTGGTTCCCCGTAAGGTTTTTTGAGATGACCATCAGAGCGCCAATAAATTTATGTTCTTTGAAGGCACACTTTGGGTCTTAGGGCTGTCATGGCCTGCAAAGACTCTAAATACCATCAGGATAAACGTATGTTCAACATGTATTGGCTAGGTCACCTGAATAACGATGCTCTAGGTCAACAACATTTCGAGGTTAGCGGCCATCGGGAGACGTTGAAGGAGGCGTCGATGATGTTTACCATTCATTTGATGCACCTAACAAGAGAAGACCAACACGAGCTTCAGCTTAATCCGACTAAGGTACCAAACCCACGTTTCAAAGAGTCGTACTCCTTTCGGCTACCTGTTGGGTTTTCGGTACCGTAAGACTGGCATCTTGTTGTATCCTTGCGTGTAAGGTTGACGGTCTGCCAGGCACGTACAACTCCTTGAAGGAGACAGAGTTCTGCTGGTGCTGACCGACCGAAACGCCAATCTTCGTCTTTACCTGGATCGCCTGAATAATATCGAAAACTCCATTGGAGGCGAACATGGGAAGATGCTTCATCGAGACAAAATTGGCGATAAGTTCCTGTTGGCGTTCGACGAATCTCAGGCGATGCTTGCAGTTATTTCGTGTGAGAAGGTGTGCATCCTGCCGGGGATCCAAACGTCATATTAAGACTAAAATTTCCATAGCTGCAGCTGCATGTTTTTGTCCATGATGATACCCGTGGGTTTACTGCATCCGGCAGCGCCGTTAACCTGAGTCCGTGGTACGACGACGGGGAGAACATCGAGAAAGCTTGTTTTGTCTCGGGGAACGAGGAAATTTTACTGGTTGACTCTCAAGCTACAGCCCGCGTTTTTTCACTGACTACTATGCAATTTCGGTGTGTAACTTTGCTTTCGATGAGTGAAATACTTACAGAACCTCGGTGAACCCTTAGACCAGCTTCATTAGACATGCGCCAAGTCCCGATCGATGTCCATTCTTCTCCAGATGGTTCATGCTTCTTGGTGGTCTCTTCGGACGGTACTTCTACTAGTATTGTCGCCTACCATTGGAACACGTTTGGGTCCTCAGATGGTTTCCCACTCCACATTATGGACTGGGCTGGCGATAGCAAGCTTGCCATCAGCTCTCTCGTTCGCAGGAGCGCCGTATACTTGTTGAAACTAGACTTGTCGTCTCGCACTTGCAGCTCTGTCGCGCTCGACATCACCAGAAAAGTTACCGAGTTCATGTTCAGGGAGAAGAATAGCGATGGTTCATCAAGAGATGCTCATGTCACAGTGCACAACTCTGTGATCGATTGTCACGCTGATGTATGGGCGTCCTTCCCTGTAGTCCCAGCCGTTCAACGAGCTACCATTTCTTCTGGAAATCGCTGCCGCTGTTCCATCCTCTTCGTCACGGATCGGGATCACACTCGCTATGCAGCCCACTTCAACCGCATGGTCGAGACATTCGAACGGACGTCGAAGAAACCAACTGGAGATAAGCTGAGCGCAGTGCATATTTCCGCTATGGCATTCAACAGTTTTTTGGGCTGTTTCTCTCCGGACGGGGAGTGGGGTGACATATCAGGGTTCAAGGTTGGAGAATGGGTGGTTGAAATTCTTTGCCTCATTCCCATTCATCTGGCGCTTGCCAGAGACAATCGATTTGTTCCACTGAAGGATGGCGTATATTCGACCGCAGTCGAAAAATCGCTGCTGGGTGCCGAAATCAATGATATCGTCGATATGATAACCTTTGGGTGGTACGAGTCGATATTCCAATCTTACATGGCAGACAAGGTATGAGCTTTCCTTGTGCGTAATTACTAGGTTGAATCGTGCCTAACATTTCAACAGCCTGTTCGTGTCGTGTCTTCCATGGGAGAGCAATCCGTCGGGAAAAGTTTCGCCCTTAACCACCTTGTCGATACGTCTTTCGCAGGATCAGCTATGCGGACTACTGAAGGTGTTTGGATGTCTGTAACACCAACTAGGGAAGCGTTGATTGTTGCACTTGATTTTGAAGGTATTAGCCACTCGATCCTCTACTCTCCGTGTGAATGACATAATTCGTAGGTGTTCACAGTATAGAGCGCTCAGCGCAGGAAGATACCCTTCTCGTTCTCTTCAATACTGCCATCTCAAACCTGGTATATCCGCATTTATTGTTGAAGTGAAAGTAGCCATGACTTACAATCTTTCAGGTCCTCTTCCGCAATAACTTTGCTCTGAGTCGGGACATTGCCGGGCTGTTCCAATCATTCCAGTCTAGTTCGACGGTTCTGGATCCTGTCGCAAATCCTTCACTATTCCAGTCTACATTGGTGATTATTATCAAGGACGTCGTCGAGTCAGATACGAAGGAAATCAAACGCGAGTGAGCGTGTTGAGAATTCTTTCTTCGATTTGTGTTATGACGATGTTCCATTACAGGTTCATGCTCAAGTTCCAACACATCGTCGAGCAGGAGCAAGACGCCAACTTCATCACTCGTCTCCACGGTGGTAAGCTCAACATTATCCCATGGTAAGATCTTGTATTCGTTTCTCAGAATAGAATGTGACTATCCTATTGTTCAACAGGCCGGTTATCGAGTCAAGAGAGTTCTACAAATTGTTCCCCAAGCTGAAAAAACACCTCGATCAACAGGAGGTGACGCACAAGGCCGCAGGAGAATTCTTGCATCTGATGAAGACGCTGATGGCGAAACTCAAGGTCAGGCTTATCGTGGCTTAAGTAACGTACCTGATGCTTAAGCTTTGTAGGCAAATGATTGGGGAACTCTCTCCCGTATGGATGTGCTGTTGGGTCCCATTCAGCTGCTGATTCTCTTTCAGAAACTATGGCTGCGCATCGTGCAAAATTATTGCTGACGCTGCTACCTATTGCCCTGGCCTTCGGCATGCAGGATGTGGAACATGATAAAGAACCGTTGAGGGTATGCTTTGAATCATTTTGTAACGCTGCCCGGTGACTGATAGCATACTATCCTACTCAGAACCTGGACATGGACGTACCGATAGACTCCCCAGATTCCGAGGCTCGCTTCTTCGTCACCGATCTGGAACACTCTCAGACAATGACCCGCGAAGAAGTGCTGGACGCACTAATAGTAGGCTGGCACGAGTTTAGTTCCCGCCAGCTTGTCCCCGATACTCAGTGGGCAGAAGGGCTCACTCAGTATCTGGAAGATCTGGCGGAAATGCGCACCAATCACGTACAAGCGTGGGTGCAGTCCAACTTGTCACGCTTTCAAGCCGCCCACGCCAGCATAATGGAGCTCCAACGGACGCTTGAAAGTGCCTTGATTGAGTTGACGAGTAGCGTGCAACTCTGCCAAGTACAGTGCACTTCTTGCCAACTTCTCTGTATTCGGAATAGATTCCACGAAGGCCTGCACGATTGTAAGACGAAACATGTTTGCATACATTCTTGCGAATATTGCGTAGAAGCGGACGGGGAAAACGTGTGCGCAATGACGTAAGTGATCATCGAATATTAGCATCCTCTATTCACCCGTTCCCTCTTAGCGCTGGACATTCCGGAAAGCATGCGTATGCAGCCTTTATATGGAGTGTTGTAGTTTGATCATGACTCTTCTCTAGCTGTAAGGTTAACGTCCACTTGTGTGGCGCACCGTGCAAACTCCAGGGTAAAAGCGGGTGTCTTGAGGCATGTGCAAAGGTATGCACACGCTCGAGCTCTTTGTCTCTGTTATTCATGATTCTTAAGGTTATCGCCCACGAAGGTGGTGACCATCAATGCGCAGCGGATACGCATGCCTGCGGCGAGGTAATTGTCACCTCACGTACCCTACAATACAATGCTATATCTTACACCGTAGCCCTGCGCTCTTTCCTCTGTTAAATTGCCGAACGGATCGAAGTACAGTTGCAAGGAAGGGTGTAGAATTTCTATGTGAGTGTACTCGAATGGTTGCCGTTACGGCTAGAGTGGATTGCCGTTTAATCTCCTATCGCGCCAGTGACATCGAGCACGAAGCGCATCAATGTGGTGCACAATACTGCCCGATACCTTGCCAACTTCGGTGCGGGCGGCCCTGTTCAAGTCATAACCACTTGCACACGTTGGAACAAGATGCGATCCATCTCTGCGGGTAGATCATTTGTTTTTGTATTTCACATCTCTGGGTTAACACGCTGTGTAGGGAGCCCCATGTATGTACCCGACGATGCGACGCCGAAGGTATCTGTGAAATCGAAATGGCTCCCGATTCGATTGAAGAAACTTTCAGAGGGATGTACGAATGCTTTCAGTATACAAAGGTATGATACCATACTGCTTCCCTTCTGCAGGATGGAGCGCCTAACATCTCTGGTTGCATGAGTATAGTATTTGCAGGGTAAATTGTTCTATCGACCGAATCAGCGACCTACTGACCACCCAAAGTTGCGAGCCGACTCAAATGCATCAAGCACATCCCTCGTGGTCAGTTATCGCACGAGGGTTCACATGGCCATAGTTTGGATCCCAGTGTCGTCCATTTCTGTCAAGAAAGGTTTGCTGACTCCATCTGCCGTGTTTGCTTCCTAGCTAACATGCGAGCAGATGTGCGGGTTGCCAATATTACTGTACCCTTAAAATAGGTATGAAATGGTGGCCTCAGCCTGGCTTGGATATGTTAACTATATGGCTCCCATAGGTCATAGCAAGGAACACGAAACCAGTCATGGGTCCATGTCAAACATGCGATGGTCGATCGACGCCGCAGACGAAGCCGGCCTCGAGGTAGATGGGCGACGATTCGCGACCAATGATGAAGGTGCCCCGATGATGTGCAACTTGGTGTGCAAAGCGCTCGCTCGGCACGTCCACGTCGACTATTGTTGGGCTGATGTGCCAGAAGAATGTCAAGGGAACAATGAAGTCCAACATATCGCAAAGAGAATGAAGCCTAAACCTGACATGCCCAAGGATTATTTGACGCATAAATTATACTGGAAGCGTAGTGGTAAGCCAATCTCGAACATCCACTTACCTCGGTACCATATTCTGTGCAGGGTTCAAGGACCCATATCTTCGCGAAGAGCGGGCCAACTTTACAATGTGGTACGTTGTGTTCCGCACAGTTTCCATTCGCGTTGACTCACTCCGTCTCCGAAGTGATTCCATGTGCTCAGGTAAGCTGAGATCCACGGCCCTCTTAGTACTAGTTATGATCTCTTCCACAGGGTCCGAACATATTGCTTCCGGCGGGAAGCCTGCTGTCCCCTCGTTCTGTATCCACCCTCTTTTCCATAAACCACTGATAGCAGACATTCCGCTAAGGCAAGGTTACATCTCAACGGATGGGCATCAGTTTATGTGTAAGGACCCCGCGTCTGCGCAGCAACCGCTCCATATGTGCGTTTTTCATAACAGTGCCAAGAGTGTAAACTGAGGACTGCCCGTTATCAGTATCTTCTTGATCGACAGGTAAGCTAGGACCTCGGCGAGATGAATTGTGCTCACGAACATTTTTAGGTCCAAATCAATGGGCAAGTCTGACGAGGCACCATCTCAAAGCACACCGGTTGGCGGGAAGATATGTTCACGAGGCATGTACAACCGACTTGGCGCTGTTTACGGTGCCCTCCACAAGTTCTGGACCGCTCGCCAGACCGCTTGCGGTCTAAAGCGTGATGCAAACACTGTCATTCTCCATGCCGACGACACGGAAACCGTGTGCGAACACGATACCGCGAGGTCTCCAAATGAGTTGCTTGATCAGCTTCTCTCCAATTGCCAGTACCCGGCGGGGGGTAACTGTTTCGATAAGGCTCTCAAGGCTGCTGAGACAGCCATACTGGGCCGTTGCGATGACGCACGTCCACCCGTGATTATCTTCCTTTCCGATGGCGTTGCCTCCGTTTCAGATACCGTTGTGCAGAAGCTTTTCAAGAAAACCGCACAGAAAGGGTGTGATATACTCTTCGCCACAGGTCAAATATCATGCTCACATGGGATTCAGGAAATCGCTTTCTTTGCATGCTATCTTATTTGGCCCCCAGAAGAGTTCCACCCGAATGGAACGCATGGTTACCGTAGCGCTCGACGCGCAGGACAAGACACCCACGTTGGCGGGTGTTCAATCGTCTTTCCACAAAGCGCTCGATAGTGTACGTTATCCTATCGCAGTGGCTTGACCAGACCTTGATCCAATCTACGTTGTTACAGGACGAACTCTCTCGGGCTTTCCTCGGCCTTGCAGCATCGTTGAGGAAGCCTAGGGGGGCATTGATTTTATGAGTGGAGTACGTCTTGGAGAGATACCCGCTCATATTCCCTATCATGATGCGTATTTCGTCTTTTCTGTACCAGTTTTATACTAGCAAATGCGCATGCTCCTATGTTATATGACAACTACCAAGTCTGGTTCTACGTAGATATTAAGAAGGGTAAACATGCAGGAAGCAGTCAGTGGCGGTGCAAAACGAATTCCGATTCCGTCAGATGGGCCGTTGTCCAACCTTGCACCCAACTTCAAGCTTCTTTTGATTCTGATCAGCCTATAATTATTATTGAAGTTCCAGGCTCATCAACTCCAATGGCCAGGCAACGTTGCAGCTAACTTGCGTGAGACGCTCCATGGATCCAGCCGTTTCCTAGTCTAGCACGGAGCCGCATAAACATAGCAAGTCACGACCACGTTTCAAAACCTAGAGTTCTCATGGTATCAAGGTTTCATCGATATGATGCTTCTACCCCTAGAACCTTGCACAAACTTGGTCGTAACTTTGCGGCCATGGCACATGCTGTGGATTTTTAACGGAGATCAAGAAATGGACCCACAAAAGTACTTAGTAATAAAGCACTTCTATCAGCGCAAAAACAAGACCCGTATTTCTGAACAACCCGTCCCTCTAACGTCCTACATACGACTTCAATCTCTCCGCAAATATGTCCATCATCATAGAAGTGGGGGACTCTGACACTGACACTGACTCGGCCTCTATCAGAGACACAGAAAACTCGTTCATGGTTCTGAACGTCCATGCGGACGATGCTTCGAGTCCCCGAATCGCCTCCGCGTATGACTCCGATGAGGAGTTGCAATCAGAGTCTTCCGATCCGTCATACATGCGAATCGATCTAGACGATGATATTGATGACGAGGACTTGGGTGCCACGGGGTCTATCGACCTCGACGATCAACAACAGAACCAAGAACTGGAAGAAGCAAGTAGTTCGCTACTATGGCTATATTGAAACCTGATCCCTTTGCAGATCGATGTTGAAATCTCAGAAGAATCTCCCCCTGAAGAGGATTTATGTTCCTCTATCCCAGGAATGTATCGCATCCTCGACTTGATCAGCGAACGGGGCACTAGTGGTCTAGGTACGATTTCAAATGGCGTCCTTGATTGGTTCTCACATCTACTCAGTGGATAAGATCATCATCGCTCAAGATTCTCTCAGACGCTTCCTAAATGAGATCTCCCCCGGTTCTTACACGTCCCTGACAAAGGTCGACTTCAAAACTCTCGACAAGGTCCGAGTCAAACCCGTTGGAATCTATGGGAGCAAAGGCGAAATTGTTCGTTTTTTGGTCTCCGTAGCAGTCCTCGACGATACCACGTACGTAGCACGTCTACTTCTTCGTCCATTGACAGTTGTTGATGCTTTGGCAGTGCGGCCAAGTTAATCGGACCCCTCGAATCGGGTGCAGAACACCCGGTCCTCCGCTCAGGTTTATACATCTGCCGCATCCCGGATTCTGTTGGTGGAGTGGAAAGGCTGTATGTCATTTATTGGCCAGAAGAATCGACTTGGGACGACGATGCTTCTCCGCCTGTGCGCCGGAACCGTGTCACCTTCATGAGGCAAGGATACAGGGAATGGCGTTATGACTGCGCATTGACGTTAAGACTTCCAGGTATCTAACAAAGATCTGTGACCAGGTCACCGCGCTGGTCTCGGAAGATCACTCTAAATCAATCGTCTGGAACAACTCAGTCGACACCGACGGTCAACATTCGGAATCTGACGAAGATGATACTGATCGCCTGTTCACTTTTGAGGTTGCGAAGACGAAAGAGCAAGAGGAAGGGGTTTCTGTCCGTGCAGGATTCGAGGTATGGTACCTCAGGCTCTTTTACCCCAAGTCTAAATGGGTCGCTATATTGCAGTGTGCCTCCGATGAGCTCACCGTTCCCGAAATGCATCCGGAATGCAACGAGAACCCAGAGTTTTTCAAGCCACGCCTATTATTCGGCGAAACGAGACAAGGATTTATGACAACAAAATACTTGCCTGTCAAACGCACCGTCAAGCTTTTCAATTCTTTCAAACTCAGCGCGTTTATCTTACAGGATTCTCTGTATGCTTTTCAAACCACATCTTTCGTCTTACTTTTCTGACTCGTTCAAGGATGAAAGAGCGTTTACAAATATCTGAATCTATCAACCCCAAATCACTCAATCACCTCGTTCGTCTGGGGCTCGGAAAGCGTTTTCCTGACGAGCATGATATCTGGGCGAAGGAAGTTAACACCCTTAAATCAGCGTGTCTGAAGGACATGGGAACCCAGAAAAAGAAGGCTGATGCTGAGTTGAAGGAGACTAGAGCACAGACTGAGTCGAGCATTCGGTTCACTGTCGTCAATGCTATATTTTCTTGTTATCCGTCCGTCGTCATTCTATTCTCTGGTTTTTCACTCACATCGAAATCTACAGTACACTTGACCGCACTCGATGCTTTGCCACCGTCCCACCTCTCACTCCTGACGAAGAATTGAGACTGAGCGGTAAGTCATTCTGAGTGACTCTATACTCATATCGACGTCATTTCCTAGAATCTTATTCCCATATTACATCAATTCATCCTCGTATCGCGGAGAGTTTCGACGAGGAAATTTGCCGAGTCAAATACAAAAGTATCTTCCATGATGGCTTCAGAAAGTCAAAGGGGAAGATCCTACTCGTCCTCTACTTGTCACGACACCTCGTTAACAAGACTGATGCTCAGCTGGCCACCCTTGTCCAATCAGTTTCTAAGGACGACAAACGGCATTTACAGACCACCCTGGCCACCATCCTGCATGAGATTGCGACACCAGCTGGCCAACCTGCAAAACCCACGTCCACTGAGACCCAGAATGCTGAAAAGTTGCTGAAAGATGGTGGAAATGAATCATCTCTACTCAGTGATCCAGACTTCATCACGGACCTTGAGGGTCTGTCGTCTACGATGCCTATACTACAAGAAGCCACACAGACTGCAAAAGATCAAGCACAGAGGTACCTTGGCGATGTCGTGGATAAGCTTTGTCGGAATATTCTTAGTTTCGCTCGTCGCATACGACAGGAGGATACTGATGAGCAGATAAAGGCTGACGCAGAACGCCACATGGAGCAAGAACTCCGTGACCTGAGTCGTTCTCTGATCCAGAAGATGAATTCTCAATCAGAATCGTCTGACTCCCTGTAAGCCCACTTTTGCGACATTGAATAGACTGCAATAAACTAACGGTCTTGAAGGCACACTTTACATCTTAAGTCCGTCGTACCATGCAGGGGCCCCAACTATCGCCGCGGCTATAATCCACGTACGTTCGAGCTTCCTTAACTAGCTTTCCTCTGCTAACAGGGCATTCCAGGTCCACAAAACTTTGAGCTTGGCGGCTCTCGGGAGACGTTGAAAGCAGCTTCTTTGTTATTTACCATTCATTTGATGCACCTAACAGCACAGGACCATCATGAGCTTCAACTCGATCCAACGAAGATACCAAACCCACGTTTCCAGGAGTCATACTCCTTCCACTTATCCGTGGGGTTTTCGGTCTCGTGAGATTGAAGTCTCGCTCTCGCCCTTATACGTGATGACTGACGGTCCGCCAGGCATGCACAGCTTCTTGAAGGAGACAGAGTTCTCCTAGTGTTGATCGATCGAAACGCCAATCTGCACCTTTACCTAGACCATCTGAATAGTATCGAGAACTCTATCGGACGCGAGCGTGGCAAGATGTTTCATCGTGACAAGATTGGCGAGAAGTTCTTGTTGGCGTTCGACGAATCTCAGGCGATGCTTGCTGTCATTTCGTGTGAGAAGGTATGCACCCAGAGAATAAAGTATTAGGTCGATATTAACATTCTCCTAGTTGCAGCTACATATCTTCGTTCACGATCGCGAGTTTACGGCGTCTGGCAGCGCCATTAACCTTGCACCGTGGTTTAGCGAAGGGACCACAATTCGAAAAGCGTGCTTCACATCAGGAAGCGAGGAGCTCTTACTTGTCGATTCTCAAGCTATCGCCCGTGTATTCTCACTCACCACGATGCAGTTCCGGTGCGTATTCTATCTCAGCGAGTTGAACGCTTGCTATATCCCTTCATGAACTCCTAGGCCGGCTTCTCTGGATCTCAATCAAGTCCCAAATGAAGTTCATTCTTCTCCAGATGGCTCGTGCTTCTTGGTCGTCACTTCGGATGACACTTCTAGTCGCACAGTCGCCTACCATTGGAGCACGTTTGGATCTACCGATGGTGTTCCGCTTCCTACCACGGAGTGGGTTGGGGACAGCAAACTTGCCATCAGCTCACTGGTTCGCAGAAGTTCTGTGTACCTCCTGAAGCTGGACTTGTTGGCCCACACGTGCAGCTCTGTTTCGCTCGACATCACCCGAAAAGTTACCGAATTCATGTTCAGGGCAAAAGATGGCCGCGGTGCTTTATCAAGGGATGCTCATCTCACTGCGCACAATTGTCTCATAGATTGTCACGCCGATGTATGGACACGCTTCCCAGTGCTCCCAGCAGTCCAACGCGCTACGATTTCTTCGGAAGATCGCCAGCGTTGCTCACTCCTTTTCGTCACGGATCGGGACCATACTCGATATGGGGCTCACTTTGCCGACATGACCGAGACGTTTGAACGGACATCAAAGAAGCCGACTGGCGACAAACTTAGCGCGCTGGATATCTCTGCAACAACATTCGCGTCTTTCATAGTCGGTTTGTCCCCCGATGGGGAATGGGATGCTATATCGCTCTTCAAAGCCGGAGAATGGGTTGTTGAGATTCTCTGCCTCATTCCCATCCATCTCGCACTTGCCAGGGACAATCGGTTTGTTCCGTTGAAGGATGGCGTGTATTCTGCTGAAGTCGAGAAGTCACTGCTTGGTGCCGACATCAATCGCATTGTTGATACAATTTCGTTTGGATGGTATGAGTCGATATTCCAGTCTTACATGTCAGACAAGGTACGAACTTCCCTTATACACGATTACCTGTGTCAACCAGAGCTAACCTTTTCGCAGCCTGTTCGTGTCGTGTCTTCCATGGGAGAGCAATCCGTCGGGAAAAGTTTCGCTCTCAATCACCTTGTTGATACTTCATTTGCGGGATCAGCGATGCGAACTACTGAAGGTGTCTGGATGTCGGTGACTCCAACTAAAGAAGCATTGATTGTCGCCCTGGACTTTGAAGGTACTTCGCGACTATTTGTTCTTTTTTCACGTTCTCCGTGTTGATACACATTCACAGGTGTTCACAGTATAGAACGATCGGCCCAGGAAGATACCCTTCTCGTTCTCTTCAATACTGCAATCTCGAACCTGGTGTGTATTGCGTCTATTGATGATGTGAAAGTAGCTATATTCCATGAAATTTTCAGGTCCTCTTCCGCAATAACTTTGCCCTGAGTCGTGACATCACTGGGTTATTCCAATCGTTCCAGTCCAGCTCGTCGGTTTTGGACCCTGTCGCGAATCCTTCGCTATTCCAGTCCACTCTGGTAATCATCATCAAAGACGTTGTCGACTCGGACAAGACAGAAATCGCGCGCGAGTGAGCAGCTGGAGTGTTTTACCTCGATTCGTAACATGATGACGATTCGTTCCAGGTTCTCGCTGAAGTTCCAGCAAATAGTTGAGGAAGAGCAGGACGCCAACTTTATCTCTCGTCTCCATGGTGGTAAGCTCAACATCATTCCCTGGTAAGTCCTAGCGCCCGCTTCTCGAAGGTCAACGTCATTATATTGTGCGATAGGCCAGTCATTGAATCGCGAGACTTTTACAAGCTGTTCCCGACGCTGAAAAGGCGCCTTGATCAACAAGAGGTGACACACAAGGCAGCCGGAGAATTCTTGCATCTGATGAAGACCCTTATGGCGAAACTCAAGGTCAGGTTCATCATTGCTACAGTAACTTGGGTGATGCTTATGCTAACGTCCTGTAGGCGAATGACTGGGGAGCCCTCTCTCGTAACTTGCTTGCGTTTTTTAATATGGATTAATCACTGATTCTCTTGCAGAAACTATGGCTGCTCACCGTGTACAATTGTTACTAACCCTGCTGCCTACCGCGCTAGCCTTTGGGATGCAGGACGTAGAGCACGATATCGAGTTGCTGAAGGTATGGTCCAAGTTATTCATGATGGCCGGGCGACCGACAGATGATTTATACCATAGAACCTGGATACGGACGTGCCTATAGACTCCCCGGATTCCGACGCTCGTTTCTTCGTCGCCAATCTGGATCATTCCCAGGAAATGACTCGCGAAGAGGTGTTAGATGTGTTATCCGCAGACTGGGACGAGTTTGATTCCCGCCAGCTCATTCCCGATACTCAGTGGGCAGAGGGGCTCGCTCAGTACCTGGAAGACTTGGCGGAAATGCGCATCAATCACGTACGGGCGTGGGCGATGTCCAATTTGGTGCGGTTCCAGGCTGGCCATGCGAGCGTAATGGAGCTCCAGCGGGCGATTGAAAGTGCCGTGATCGACTTGAAGAGTAACGTGCAACTCTGCCGGATGCAGTGTGCTTCATGCCAGTTGTTCTGTATTCAAAACCGACTCCATGAAGGCCCGCACGAATGTAAAACGGAACATCTTTGCACGCAGTCTTGCGAATATTGTGTGGAAGTGGGCGACTTTGAAGGAGAAGGAAAAAAATGCATCGTGACGTGAGTAACTGCTGAATGCAAGATTTATTTTCTAATCACCAATAACTTCTTAGCGCTGGGCATTCTGGAAAGCACGTGTAAGTGGACTGTAATTCAAGGTTGTCCAAGGTTTAACTGGACTCTCCTAGGTGCTCGGTAAATCTCCACTTGTGTGGCGCACCATGCAAACTCCAAGGTAAAAACGGATGTCTCGAAGCGTGTGCCAAAGTATGCCCGTGGTCGAGCTCTTTGTCCCCTTGTACTTATGCCTCTCAAGGTCACCGACCATGAAGACGAAGATCACCAATGCTCAGCGATTACACATGCATGTGGCGAGGTAAGCTTCGGGCCTTGGATGGCCTAAAAGTATACTATATCCTCCATTCACAGCCCTGTGATCTCTTGTCCGTCACGCTACCCGACGGATCCAAACATAGTTGCAAAGGCAGGTGTAGGATCTCAGTGTAAGTATTTCCGTACGGCCAGGGCTATAGTTGGATTAATTTGTCTTACATCACCAGTGACGTTGAGCACGAAGCGCACCAATGCGATGCTCAATACTGTCCAATCCCGTGTCAACTCTGCAAGCGGCTCTGTTCAAGCCCTAACCACTTGCACGCGTTGGAAGAAGGTGCCACTCATCTTTGCGGGCATGTCATTCAGTGGTGTACGTCACTGCTGCGAGTTAACGCGTCCACAGGAAACCGCATGCTTGCTCTCAACGATGCGGTGCTGAAGGTGTTTGCGAAATCGGTACAGCCCCAGAATCAATTGAAGAGACCTTCAAGGGCATGCATGAGTGCTTCCAGTACACAAAGGTATGATTTCGCTGTACTCCCTTGGGCCGAAGCATTAAAAGGATTCGGTCACCTGGGTATAGTATTCGCAAGGTGAAATAAACACACAGAGTATCTGGTTTACGTGCCGCTGATAATATCCCCAGTCGCAAAACGACTGAAATGTGTCAAGCTCGTCCCTCCCGGTCAGTTAGAACATGAGGGTTCACATGATCATAGCTTGGATCCTAGTGTCGTCCACTTTTGTCAAGCAAGGTAAGCTGAAGTCATCACGACCTGTGTAATCCTTCATAGCTGACCATGAATAGGTGTGCGGGTTGCCAATATTACTGCACACTTAAAATTGGTATGAAATGGCTGCGTCATCTAGGTTCGCATAGGCTAACTCTTTTGCTTCAAATAGGTCATTCCGAGAAGGAGCACGAAACCAGTCATGGTTCCATGTCAAACGTGCGGTGGTCGATTGATGCCCCAGACGAAGAAGGTTTTGAGGTAGAAGGGCGACGATACGCAACCAACGATGAAGGTGCACCGATGATGTGCAGCCTGGTGTGCAAAGCGCTCGGCCGACATGTCCACATTGACTATTGTAGAGCTGAGACGCCAGGAGAATGTCGTGCGAATAACGAAATCCAACATGTGGCAAAGAGGATGAGGCCCGAACAGGACAAACCCAAGGACTTCTTGACACACAACCTGTTTTGGAGGCGTAGCGGTAAGTCGCACACGAATCTCGCACGCTTCGATACCATGTTCTCTGCAGCGTTCAAGGATCCATACTCTCGCGAAGAGCAAGCAAACTTTGCAAAATGGTATGTTGAACCACATGAATGCACGGTTAGCACTTGCGTTTTGCTCACTTACATCTTGCAAGCGATTCCATGTGCGCTGGTAAGTACAATTTCACGTTCTTCTATCCCCTGTTGTGATCTGTTCCATAGGATCTGAACATACTGCTTCCGCGGGCAAGCCCGCCGCTCCCTCATTTTGCATTCTCCCGCTTTTCCATGCGCCGCTGAGCACGAATACTCCGACATCGCAAGGTTCGGGATATATCTCAATGGATGGGCATCAACTTGTTTGCAAGAACCCAGCAGCTTCGCAACAACCGTTCCACATGTGCGTGTTCGTGTCAACGTGTCAACCATGTAAGCTGATTGCAACTCATCAACAGCATCTTTTTGATCGACCGGTAAGTTATGACGTCGGTACTAATGAATTATTTTCATGGTCTGCTCAGATCGATGTCGATGAATAAGCCCGATAGGAAACCGCTTGATACCTCCCCTGTTTATGGGAAGGTACGTTCACGCGTGAACAATCGACTGGGGGCCGTCTATGCTGCCTTACACAACTTCTGGACTGCTCGTCAGGCCACCTGTGGTCTTCGGCATGATGCAAATACTGTCATTCTACATTCTGAAGGCACACAAATCGTTTGCGAAAACGACACCGTGAGGTCTCCAGATGAACTTCTTGATCTACTCCTTCCCAACCTCCCCAAGGGGGGAAACGCCTTCGACAAGGCCCTCAAGTCTGCTGAGACAGCCATATCAAAGTGGTGGGACGACGCCCGCCCACCTGTGATCATCTTCCTTTCCGACGGTATTGCTTCAGTTTCGGATTCTGTCGTGCAGAAACTGTTCAAGAAAACCACCCAAAAAGGGTGCGTTGTATTTAATTGTGCGACGAAGAATGACAAACTCACATGATGTGTAGGAAGGGCTTGTCGTTGCATGCAATCTGGTTTGGTCCCAAGACAACTTCTGTCCGGATGGAGCGTATGGTCACTGTCGCACTTGATGCGCAGAGCAAAACGCCCATGTTGGCGTGCGCACCGTCGTCCTTCCATGAAGCACTTGACAGCGTCAGTTTCCCTATCACTGTTCTAATAAACTTCTATTCAATCTAAATCATCACAGGCCCAACTGGTGGACACCTTCCTCAGCATTGCAGAGTCTTTGAGGAGGCCCAGAGGGGCGCTGATGCAGAACACTCCACCAAAGCAAAGTTCGGGATATATCTCAATGGATGGGCATCAATTTCTTTGCAAGAACCCAGGAGCTTCGCAACAACCGTTCCACATGTGCGTGTTCGTGTCAACGTGTCAACTATGTCGGCTAAACGCAACACATCAACAGCGTCTTTTTGATCGACAGGTGAGCTATGGTGTCGGTGCTGATGCATTGTTCTTATGCTCTACTCAGGTCGATGTCGATGAGCAACTCTGACAGAACTCCGCTTAGTACTTCGCCAGCCTCTGGAAAGATACGTTCTCGCATGAACAATCGCCTTGGAGCCGTCTATGGTGCCCTGCACAACTTCTGGACTGCTCGTCAGGCCGCCTGTGGTCTTCGGCATGATGCAAATACTGTCATTCTACATGCTGAGGGCACGCAAATCGTCTGTGAAAATGACACCGTGAGGTCTCCAGATGAGCTCCTCGATCTTCTTCTCCCCAATTCCCCAAAGGGGGGAAACGCCTTCGACAAGGCCCTCAAGTCTGCTGAGACAGCCATATCAAAGTGGTGGGACGACGTCCGCCCACCTGTGATCATCTTCCTTTCCGACGGTATCGGCTCAGTTTCCGATACCGTTGTGCAAACACTCTTCCGGGGGACTGCGCAGAAAGGGTATGCTGCGCTTTGTTGCGTGCCCTAGTATATCAAACTCATTGGGAATACAGGAAAGGACTTTCGTTGCACGCAATCTTGTTTGGTCCCAAAATGACCTCTACCCGCATGGAGCGCATGATCGCCGTCGCGCTAGACGCCCAAAGTAAGACACCAACGTTAACGAGCGCTCCGTCGTCGTTCCATGAAGCACTCGATAGCGTAAGCAGTTTTATTATGTTCAGAGAAATATCGGCCTGAACCATCCTATAGGTCCAACTAGCAAGCACCTTCCTCGGGATTGCGGAATCTTTGCGAAAGCCCAGGGGAGCGTTGATGCAATGAACGTGAATGATGTCACGCTCACGTGGGCTTCTTTCCCAGCATTCGGTATTGCATGTAAATTTTGACCGCAGTCGTGGAAGACTCATCGCGATATTAGTTTGTGACTCGGCTGTAATTTTGACAGGAAATGCAAGTTCGCACTGCAAACACGCTAGAGGTTATACCCAGTGGCAGCCGGACTGAATTCTCGAATTCCATTTGTGACCACGCGCAGGTATTGGTACCAGGAGCTTCTGAGAAGCAAACGGCTGAAGGAATGGTTTCGAGAATCACCTCAACAAAACCCTGTTTTCCAACCTGCCAGCGGCCGAATTATTTGAGACTGTTGGGTGTTTACACCTCTTTCTGTCATTCCTGCGCTGTCAGTGGCTTCTCGGTTTGTTACTCCAACGGTGAAACAAGTTTCAATCATATTGATTGCTGCCAGGACTCATTGGTCCGACACACCATCATCTGTAAAGTTCTTTCTCATAAAGCTTTGACGAACCCCCGCCTTGCCACTAGCTCGTCCGCGGAAACAGATACTAAACCTCAGGCTACGTATAGCAGCCGGGTACCGCAACAACTCAGCGTGACAGACGTGTTCCTTGTTAGTGAGTGAGAGAGCAACTCCACCTGTCTGTACTGTGGTAAATGCATGAACGAGCTACTAGTATAACTTGAATGCCACGACCAAAAGTTAATGACAACACCATGAATAACGCGTGGCGGACGACAGCAAAAATACAACGGCGTTTTTTCGAACGAAGCTGTAGCCTAGGCAAGCAAAGAGAAGGTTGGATCACGACGTCGGTAGCGTTGTGAACACTCCCAGCCTAGTACTTAGGCGACCTCTCGATCCTCACGACGTTTGAGGCTATCTGCCGCCTTAACCTTCTTCCGTCTTTCAAGCAAAGCTCTCCTCACAGCCATCTCTCTGATCGATAGCCCGCTCTCCACTGACTGTACAGACGACGCTGTGGAAGGTGCACGTGCTGGTGGACTAGGCCGCTTCCGCCGTGTTGCGACGCCTTTCTTGCGACCGAGCATGCTAGAGGTCGTGGACGCCGTCGCTTGTAGTGATGCAGTGCCGATATCTGTCGTACTGCGCCCGGCGGACTGTGTCGTGCTATTTCGCGACATGCTGAGGGCAGAATAGATCGGCGTCTCTCCATGTCCCCCCGTCTCTCCGGTCTTGCTAGACAGTAACGTGTTGTTGTCCGAACCCTCCATGTCGCGATCGGAATGCAACGGCGCGCGCATGCTCACAGAATCAGGTAAGAGGCTCGATTGCAACGTGACTTGCGACGGCGTGATGGAAAGAGGACCGGAGCTGAAGCCAGGGCCGGTTATCGGTCGAGGTAGAGGCAAAAATAGACGTGTGAGGTCTAGTTGAGATTCCCGCCTCGCACCTAGCGCAGACCAAGTTGACGGAATCCGATCCCCATATCCGTACTTGAGCAAATTGGCCCGCGCTGCCGCAGAGTCGGTAGAGTACAGGCTCCCGGTGTCTGCAATGAGTGAATCTGGATGACGCTGGTGTATACTTGCACTCGAGTTATTGATAGGGTGAGGTGTCCTTGGGAAGAGGGAATCGGCTTCCCCTACAGTTCGTTCCTCGATATGTGGTACCCCTGGTACGTTCGCCCTCATAAGGGAGCCATCAAAGTCTGGCTGGGTTAAGCGTTGAAGTTTTTCTCGGATAACGACAGATGTGTCTGGCGGCGATACTTCTTGTGCTTGGGAACCAGCCGTACGAATAGGAGAGACAGATGAACGCCGAGATGCAGCCCGTTGGGGTGCCGGAGTAAATCTTGAGCCACTGCCAACATTCGCCGCACGGGACTCAGAATCCGTCGATCGATTTCCCGTCATGGCGTCGACCGCCTGCCAAAAGGATGATTTGAAGGTGTTCGCCCAGTGTGGAGAGTTAGGCAGAGGGTTCGGAACAATCTTTCGGCCCTCTTCTTGATCATTTCTCACCAACGGCATTCTCGTCGCGTCGTTCGGCCCTTTATCCGGAGTCGAATACAAATGCCCGCCGTACCGTGGGTCGTTGTATGACTTGACGGTTGATTCTGGAGAACGCCGTCGTGTGCGTCTTAGAGCCGCAATGGTGTCCGTTCTCCTCCCCCAGGAAGTCGTTGCAGGACCAGGAGGTTCCAGAAGGTCGCCAGCTTGCCGGCCCAAAGGTCGACCACCCGGATCAACATAGCCGTTCCGCACCGTGTTCCCTCCAGTAGCAGGGGTTGCGTTTCCGGTATTCGTGTCTAGTGAACGTCCAGCAGTTTGTTGTATGCGAGACATGCTCATCCCGCCTTCATCCCCGCTGGTGATATCTCCTGGAACTCTATTTGCAACACGTAGTCTTCCAAGCGTACGCGTACTCTCTTGGACTGATAATTCCGACTTCAGGCGTTCTGCACCAGGGCGAGGAGCCGCGCTGGTGCTTTTCTTGGGGTCCAAGTCCTGCGATCGCGGATCGTTCGTTGGATGCGAGGTTTGGTGGCCAATATCTAGCGCAGTACGAGAGATGCCGTGCGGCTGCGTGCCATCATCCGACACTGGGATCGTATGTGGGACAGCAAGGAGATTGGACGAGCTCCTGCGGACAATAGACGCTGGAAGGTAATAAGGCCGTATCTGCGTCTCCGCAGGAGCTTGGGGTCCCTTTCCAGATTCATCCACGTTATCAGTGGAAGGGTTATCACTATCAGACGTGGAATCACTATGAAGCCAAGGGTCCTCTAGTTCGAGTTCGTGTTTCCGAGAGCGCGATCGTATCCACCACGCTATGAATGCTGAGACACATCCGATAAACGAGATCGAGGCGAGAACTATAGCCAGATAGAATGGTGCACCGACGCCGTGATCCTTCGGGTTGGATACCGCAGTAGGAGTCGGAGTAGGATAATTGATAGTAGGGATGGATGGAAGATTTGTGTCAGTATCTGTTGCATTGACCGAAGTGGCATAGCTGGATGATCCCAAGGGAGAGATAGACGTGGATGTGGGTATGGGTGTCAAGGACGATGCGCCACTCAAGGACGTAGTCGTAACGGCAAGGTTTGGGATCAGGGAGATGGTGCTTGGTCCAGAACGTGCACTTGTAGTGAATGTCTAAATGGGTCAATCTTTCCGAGCATCTACGGGGAACAAATGGCAACTGACTCTCAAAGGTTGTGAGGTGACTCCGCCGACAAAACCTATCAGTGAAACTTGGCCATCCGACCCAAACACGAGGGTAAGCGCTCTGTCTTGATGTTTGTTCGCAGTGACCAGAAGAGACGGTAACGACTTTAATGTCATTATACGAGTGAAACGCTCGAAATCATTAAGGCGCGCCAGGCGCAAGGGACGAAGGAGCTGATGAAATGCTACCAGAGCTTAAAGGAGTGGCAAATTCGAGAAAGAAAAAAGTATGGGGCGACGGACCAATCGCTGTGGCATTGGCTACTTGCAATCCCTTCCGTTGCGAATCAGGCCGCGCTGAAGATAGATATTTGAGATTGGACTGGCCCATTAGGATGTCGGTGTCGAGTCAACCTTCTCGTGCTAGTCGAACCTAGAATCCACATGAGCACCGCCACAGAGCATCTCGTCGCTGTAAGTCAGGCTGTTACTGCACCCCCTCGGACCCACGCTAGATTAAAACTGGCAATGACAGAGAGTGAGAAGATAGGTAACCCGAGCGAGATCAGTCACCAGTGTATTAGCGGGAATCACTTGCGATTCTGATTCATGGCGCTATCACTTCCATAATTCCTCATGTACATACACAATTTTCCAATGGCGTTGGAATGCAAGCGACACTACTGTGGCTTCCTGGCTCAGTGCTCTGCGTCGCCGTCATATGTCGCCAATTTCGACTCAACCTTTTTCTATGGTCTCATCTCAGCTTCGAACTGCCGATTCGCACTTAGGTTGACAAAGCTCGGACTCGCATGACGATCCGTTGGCACCTCAGGCCTCGTCCCCTAATAGGTTCCGATCCCGCCGATCCAGGCCTGATTGATCATTTCGAGCATGTCACGACGCTTGAAGTGTGCATTATCATCGGCTTTCCCGAGAGCCCAAAACCACTGGGGTTCACAGTCGGGACAGATGACATCACGTATTTTGATTCAAGAATACACTATGGTGCTTAGATCGGTCAAGATCGTCAAGTAGAGAAATCCTCCCCGACAAGATGTTCCGCTGCGGCTGATCTGGGCTCGATCGAGCATTTGAAAGGGGCTGGTTGACTGAAAGAACGTCAAGAAAAGAAAAAAGGTTAGCAATAAACTACACTTACATGGTCGTCCCTCCGACTTGATCGAGCTTGGGTATGACCTCGATGCCATTCTCGACGTGTTTAGAGATGTCAAACACAGCGAGTGATTGGGCACACATGAGCCAGACCATTGAATGTGCAAGATAAAGTCCTTGTTTGTCGCAGCTGTATCAATACACACCGTTTCTCCGAGCAAGAGTATCTCACCTGGGCACCGACTGCGCATGAGATGATTGAGTTGAAACTATCTTCTCGACAGCACGAATTACTTACCGTCGTCCAATACCGAAGCACACGTTCCATGGATGAGGTTCTGGGTCATCTCCCATGAAACGTTCCGGTTTGAACTCCAATGGATCCTTGTATGTTCTCTCGTCGCGAAGTATGGCCCTATGATCGAAAAGTTCGTATTAAATAATACAGCATTTCGACAAGATGATGTGACGTACCACATATTGGCTATAACATAGGAGCCTGCGGGAATGGTATATCCGTCATACTCATCTTCGGTCACCGTCCGTCTGAGAGCTACGAAGGTTTCATGAATGGAATACCCCATCAGGCAATTAGACTTACTCAGCGGGCCTGGCGTATTCCAGCGGAAGAGCTCGGTAAACAGAGCTTCCATGTACGGGAGGGACGGCCGGTCCGTAAACGTTGGCAATCGACCATGGCCAACGATCGAATCCAACTCTTGTTGAGCCTTTTTCATAACACGTGGATAGAGCGTCATGGCAAGATAGAAAGCATACGAAGCAGAAGTAGTCTAGAAGAGATGCTCGGTGATAGGTAATCGATAGTAGAAGACAGTAGCCATACCGTATCCACACTCCCTGCGTGGTTATTAGATGCGTTATCACCACAAGACTGAATCATTGACGTTGTACGTACCATGAAACATCGACGAGGCGGTCCATTTGATGTCGTCCTCCATTTCCTCTGTGATTCCTGGCATACTCAAGAGACGAGAGGACAGTGAAGGCAGTGCTGTACCAGCAGTCTCAAATTCATGTCAGTGTGTTCCAGGGCAAAGCATAGCGCCAGGACTCACTAGCTGAGACATCACAAATTGGTAGGGAATTTCCAGCTGTTCCAGCGCCACATCCGTATATTCCTTGGATCTCGCCTTAAACCCAGCACCGGGAAACCATGATGGGAGGTACCTCACTGCGAAAGCTCTAAGGAAGTCAGGATGCACAAATTCATCGTGACTCACAGAATGGGAAGAAATCGACCATATGTGCACCTCCTTCTGTTGCCTTGGAAAATTGTGCATGTGCTAATTCGGCCAATTCGACCAAAGGATCACTGCCTTCCTGAGTGATATATCCATGCGAGAGGCGTAAGCCGATGGAGGTAAAGCACCTATACGGCATGACTCATAAGCAGGAGGAGCATCCCATGAAAAAAAAAACATACTTGCGCCAATGCCCCTGGACCCTGTTTGGATCCTCGAGCACCAATCTAAGAGATCGTCGCATTTCATGCTCGATCATCTTGTGATGCTTCTGCACCATGGAGTGACCACCGATATCCTGGGCCAGCCATTTTCGTTGTCTACGGAACCGATCAGTGCAGTTGCCGAGTATCATTGTTTTCCCCCATCCTGACAGCTCGCCACCCATTACCGAGCGAGGACGGTCAGAGTAATTGGTGCCACGTTTGTCGAGGAGATCGCTAGCAATCTTTGCAGAACCGATGAGGATGATGTCGTATCCGAAGAAGGACGTCGAGGCAAGGTCACCTTTCCGACGGAATGATCAATGAATACCAATATTAACTGACGATTGCAACTCGACAGACCGTATCTCTGATTGAGCTTGGATATTTTCAACCATGGTTTCTCCCTGGAAAGTCCAAAGAGGCCTCGGAGGCCAGAGGTGCCTGGAGGCAAGCGGCGGGCTCGGTACCATGCGCGAAGTTCATGTAGGCAGATCAAGAAGACGAATATTACTAGGATTCCAAAACCCATGTGGATGGCCAAAGTTTTCCTAGTGGAGAACGGGAAAGCGTCTGATGTAACTGTGCAGTTGTCCCCTTGAACTTTATGGTTGTAGACAGACAGGTAACGGCAACTTGAAAAGGACATATTACTGTTCCCTTCAACTTAGTCGATAGAACTTGACGCTTGGTTTTTGGGTGATTCTGCAATTGTTATGGTGAATCTCGTAATTTGCAAGGATCAATAATCAAGTACCATGCATGCTACAGAACTTATCTGCGAAGCTTGGGTGTTGGGCGAAAATGTCTTTCTGATCAATGACATAGCATCGCCGGCTATACCCGAGTACTAACCTGGCAGGCTTGACTGTATTACCGATCCCAGCCACTGTCTCGGATAGTGACATATCCCTCTTGATTGCCTCACATATCTTGTCGTTGTTTATCGCATTTTGCTCTCTTTATTCATTGAACTTGATCATGTCTGTATCTGAATCTGTACCGGTCAACGACATTCAAGCTACAACCATCATTACCGACGACGATACATCCCTCGCTGCTGCACGAAGACAAGGTGCTTTAGAGGATCATTTTTTTTGTCATTTCACATGTTCAATCGAACCTCTAGTCGAGTTTTACTTTGCGGATTCTAACCTCCCTTATGACAACTTGTAGGGTATAGCACGGGTGACACCGCGGGTCGGCCAGCTAACACCTTACCCGTCCGCCAACACCGTACCCGTGGCGGTATTCAAGCTGTGAGAGTTATTTGCCCTTTTCCAATCGGGCATTGTTCGAACTTCTGGAATCATGATGGTCCCTGAGATCACTTGATGGGATTCGTCAAAGTAGCACGGTCATGTCCGGCTTTCCAAACTGCATCTGCATGGGGTGTTCCCTACTTGGACATTTCTCAAGCGCAGCGTCTCCGCCACAACGTACATTGCGCTGGTTCCCGTGCGCTTTCTTAAAGCTCTCCCTGTGGGTCCTCCGAGTCTTTCATCCCTCAATGTTTTCGTGACAGTCCGCTAATGTCTGGTTGATATAGCGCTTCGGCATGACCGGTAATTCTTTGCATATGCACGGGGCGCGGGGTGTTCCATACACTGATGAGTGCATGCGAAAGAACCACTCAGCTTCCTCGGTACCCAACTCGGGGCCACAGATTGGATGCGAACAATGTTGAATGAGCCATTAGAGAGCGACTTATGATCGAGATCATTACTAAATGCTTGACCTTACAACTAGACCCACCTGATCCGATTATATATTTGCCATCATGCGAATAGGAAGAAGCCAGGCCACAGAATATATAACAGGGAAGTTCCGCTAACGGGTTGATCAAGTGAACAGTCGTCCTTGTCAATACTGATACCATGTCCGAGTGGAAACTCACTACCGAAGTCTTCCTCTTTGAGACACGCTGGGCATTCCGTGAAGACCCAAGTGTCTGCGTTCCGGCATTTGACCTTGTCTTGACAGCAGACGGAGTGTACGAGTGAGTCACAGTTCTATGATCAGATTTTACTCGAGGATGTTCCTCACTCAAATGCATCTAGGCCAGGTTGGTACGGAAAACAGATCGAGAAAGCAAATACAGGGTATATCTTCTGCAGTACGTTACCCCACACTTTGCATTTGAAGGCTTCATACGTTTGCCTGCAGATTGGGAGAACTACGAAGCGCACGAGAAAGTCCTCGCGGGGCCTATTTTCCCCCAAGTCAAGGAGCTGCTCTTGCAGACGACCATTGTCAACTGGGATGACATAGAAATGTGCCATGTCATCTTCTCAGACGAGCCGATTGCCTTTGGACAGCCTGTGACGGAGGTCGTGATATTAACTTTGAAGTCACCCTCTCAGGCGAATCGCACGGCTGCGGAAGGTGCTTTGGCAAAGATCTCAGCCCTGACAAACAAGATGTTCGTGTACGGAAAAACACACGAAGACGAGAACAAGTATGTCGCTGTCTGTGGATGGTCCTCAGTCAAGGTAGGTGGCTGGCGTGCAACGAGCCTTTCGGTTAAACTTGAAACACATTCTGGCAGGCGCGCCGAGAGGCCTTTGCGGAGCCAGAAAAGGCTGCGGCCCTCAAAGAGTTATACCGTTACGTCAACAAGGAGCATGACTACCACACCAAGTTGTCGGAGTTGGCACCGAACGAGTGAAACAGTAATCAATCCATACGAATTTCTAGTCGAGGCCTTCTTGTGTGTATTTTACCTGTTTCCGCGGGCACGATTGCCCAGGATGAATTATTGTTGTTCTGGAGGGAAATTTTACACAGACCGCACCTCGATAACATGATGTGTGGATTGGTGACTCACGGGACCGCCAATTAAACACTGAGGGCTATATCGAAACATGCATCTTGCTTTGTAAAACTTATCGTAGGAGCCTAGGAGGGAGATCTGAGTGTGGAAAGTGCACAGACAAAGTGACCACCTGAGGCTCAACCGGCCCCGACGAGCTGGCTATTCGTATCTCAGTGCCACCGCTGTTTGGCGATTTTGTATAAGTAGCATTGACTCCAGACATGCTTGCCAACACTGAAGACGATCACGAACAATAAAAGCATTCTCGGGAGTATAATGTGGCTTACCTACCGGTGCCACCAACGCAGATACTAGTGATGTCATCAGTATCATGATGAATTGTGTTCTTCGTGACGGCGTTTTAGCTCGGCATCGCCCCTGATGAGGTTGTGACGATTAGTGTCATTACATAATCCGTCCCCGAATATAGTTACGTCATAAGAAGATTAGCTCTTATCGAAGCAGTGGGACGATGCACTTCCGGTCGTAATCATCCTTTGAGACACGTAGAATAGCCCTCAAAATCATATTTCGTTCCAAAGTTCCAAACCAATCGTCTTACGAACTCGTCTGCGGAAACAGAAACAAAACTTGCAGGTACATACATATTCATGTACACAACCAAGCCTTAGACAGATGGGTGAGATAGTCATGGTCATTCTCGGCGAGAGACCACAGGCGGTCGAGCGTTTTAACCGCTTCATCCGTCTTAAGAGCGTCCGTTCGTGCCTGCGAAAAGGATGCATAAGTCTCTACGCCAATTGAAACGCTCGCTCACTCTATCGACTTACCTCCACTGACTCCCATCCCCAGAGTGCCATATACTTGTAGTTATCTTCGATCGTCACTCCAAACACGAGCTTCAACTTGGTTCCGGCCCACTCCGCTTGTGAGATCTCGGTCAATATATCAACCACATCGTTGCGATTCCCAGATGCCTTCAATGACAAATAGGTTACCTCCGTGAAAGGCACATCGAGTACACCGGCGGGGTCAGCTGAGAGTATGGCATGGTATGTTCGTGTAGAAGCCCAGCTAAGGATGGTCTTTCGCAACAGAGTATCCCTGACTAGGGGGAACAAAGGGCCATTAAGGACGGCCTCGTGATCTTCAAAGTTGTCCCAATCTGCGGATAAACTGGTTATAGTCTCCCAACGCAAGATGTAGGTGGGACATACTGCATGTGATATACCCTATCCTTGGGTCCTCCTCCTGTTTTCCGTAATGATGTGGTCTAGGGGTATGGGTGAGCGAGGTGACATCCCAGGTTACATCCGGTAGGAATAGAGCTCACTTGTGTGCACCGTTAGCAGTCATGACGAGCCTGCATGCTGGCTCGCAGACGCTAGTATCTTCCCGGAATGACTTGAGTGTTTCAAACTTGAGCACTTCGGTGACGGTGTCAGGTTTCCATTCAGACATGGTGTCGATAATATGGAAGATTATTCGCTTAATCGACCCATCAAGCGGATCGCTCCCATTTTATATTCCGGCCCTACTCATATGAATATTCGCACGGGGACGCAAGTCCTGGCAGAGTAGGGTCAATATGGATATGATCTCGAGTCACGAGTCACATACTTTTCCAGTTGTTCGCGTCCACACTGTACATGCGGCTGCCTTAGCGGAGGTTCCAGAAGGACGAGTTGATATTCCACGCCTACTAGTATGGCCATTCAGCGTTAGCCTGGCCTCGTCTCTATACATTCTGGGGCAAGTCCACAGCTACTTACGAATGATGTCAACCTGCCAGTAAATGATTTACTAATATGGTATGTGCATAACTCCTTTCCTTACTGCGTGCCTGCGTCACGTCACCCTAGTCGGCTGTAGACGAGGGTGAAACAACGATAGGCGGAGTCCCGGTGTGGTCAGACTCACCCTAGGAACCTCGGATACACTTCACCACGTACTCAGCCCTTCAATGACCTCGCCAGCTAACCGCCGACGCGGTCATAGTAGGGTCAAACATTCGTTGCACGATAAATGTCCCAAACAGCGGTATTATGCCTGCAGCTGGGCGCCGTGCGGAAGATGGATCACTTACTCTGCCGGTTGTTCGCATCCACACTGTAGCCACCTTAGTATGGGATTATTAGAAGTATAGATTGATTTTCCGCACCTGCTCCATTCAACGTTGGCCTAGTCGTGATTCCATACCTGAGGGCGTAGATTCCGAGCGTCG
>JBBPMD010000302.1:0-31403 GCA_038090095.1 Zangia roseola
CCGCTATACCTTGAGCTCGAATGCTGTTGTCAACCATTTGCAACTCCTGATGCCACTCAGGAAACACAAGGAGCAGGCTGTCAAAGTCACTGGTTCAAGTCAGGCCACTCAAGGTGAAGCTGATGATAAAGGTGAAAATTTATACAGCATACTGTATGATATACTACCAATTGACAATTGTATATTATTAGCAAAGATGGGTGCATGTGTGCACTGTCGCTCACACAAGACACACTGTGTTTTTGCCCCCAGTGCCACTGTATACAACAAATGTGCCCAGAGCGGGCAGCAGTGCAAACCTCAGGAAAGCAGCACTCATTCACGCAGCCTAAGCACTCTGCCCCCTAGTAGCTCTGTTTCAAGCAAATCTACTACAAAGAAATGTGGCACCTCAACAGATACTACTGCTCCTCTATCCACAGACTCTAACCCTTGCAAATGGCAATGTTGCTCTGAGTCCAGGCTGCAGGAAGACCCTGCCAGTGCCACTCAAGCACTTGGTGTGCCCATGGACAACCTTGTCATGATTGCTGAGGTCAAAGAGGCAAGCGATGATGGCGGCTTACCCACCAATCATCTTCTCCATTTCCCTGATCTTGACTATTGCCAGTCTGGTGATTTCCCTGATGATGATGAACTCCCAGATCTTGGTGAGGAGATCCTAAGTGTCATTGTTTCTGGCTTGCATGGTGGTGCTGTTGGGTCTGATGAAGAACATGAAGAGGATGAGATGAGCAAGGACTTTACTGGCAAGCTCAGCTCAGACATGATATCAGCAACAAGTGAATTGGATGACGACATATGGAGGCCTTTTCAGATGGGTGCACCCACGAAGTCAGCTGCACAGCGGGCACCCATCAGTAAAGCTGCACCCACCAACAAGTCTGCAGGCAAGGCCAGGGCCATGTCACAGACATCATCAAGTTCCTCATAGCCTTATGATCCGAATACCTGTGGTATGTCATGATTCCATTGTAATGTACCACACCGTGACTGACACAATCTTACTCTATTCACCAGTCTTCAAGATCATGTGCAACATTGATTGTCCTAGTAAGGGTGGATCAAAGACTTCAAATGTTCTATTTCAGATCAGATCCAACACCACTCTCGAGAAACTCATCAGCATGATCTTGGTGCTATTATGGTGGCATGAAGAACATATCAAACTACAATACAAGTTGGAGAGCAAACTGAAGGCATCATTCACTGTGCTACAATCAAAGGAGGACCTCGCCATGTTTATAGAAATGATATGACCGTTAGTTGTTGCACCTCTCCTCAAGAATGGCACTGTATCCACCAAGCATATGAAGCCTGCCAACATCATTTTTCACGATGGTGCGACCTCAGATGACTCAAAGGAAGAAGTAGTGACCCCAGGTGCCATGGCATCCACCCATACTAGTAAGAACAAAATGGTATGTTCACAACAATAGTATATTGAATTTTTATTGCAATCACTCAAATTGTTCTCGGAGAATGAAAGCATCTACTATGACATCAAAGCAAAAGACCCCAGCAGGTCCAGGCTCAGAAGGCAACCCTAGCTCTGGCACAGATGTACAGCAAAAGTACATCAAAGAGCTCCAACAACACTAGGCATGTGAAGTGCATGTGAAAGGATCTCAGTCCCCCACCTACTGCTACACACTTCCCAGGAGCAACACATGCCAATTGCTGAGTACTCAAAATATCGCATACTGGACACTTCTGATTGTAAGTAACCCTGATGTTTCTCCTGATTGACATTCAGTGTTCTGACAAAACATAAATTGGATAAAATGGGAAGCGACCATAGATGTGGAACCTCCTGTGGTCATTACTCAGGGTGTGAGGCCACATACATGAAACACAGTGGGTGGTGCAATCAGCAACAGTCAAACACCAGCTGCACACCCTGCCGCCACAGTACAGGGTCCTCCGGTCACAGTTCAATATCAGTTCATGTCACCATGGCCTGGGGCTGGGCCTGCCAGTGTGTCTGGAGGACTCAGGCAGTTTCAATACCCACTTCCCCAACAGACCATGCCCCCATATGCCACATACTGCAGTCAACTTACACCATACAGCACGATGAGCCAAGGGTGCTAATAAGCCATGTGATATGGACAGCTGAACCTCGGACAAGCTATAAGGCAACACAGAGCAAGACTGGTGGGCCAAAGAAAGATATTTTGAGATGGGTGGGCCAAGATACTATTACAAATAGTGAGGAAGGGTGGGCCAATAGAACAATGAGCAAGGGGGGCGGGTGGGCCGAGATAATGAATATGGGTGGGCCGAGAGAACAATGGGTGAGGGTGATGAGTGGGCCAAGATAATGAGTATGGCTGGGCTGATGGCATGGTGGGCAAGAGCAGCGAGTGGGCCAAGATAGTGAGTGTTGGGTGAAATGTGATTGTGGTGAGAATTTTCGCCAGAATACCTGCTGAATTGGACTGATGTCAGCTTGGCAAGTGTTGCCGAGCTCACTTAGCATCGCTGAACACTCGGAACCACTACAATCACAATGTATGATATGATTTCATAGCATAGATGACTTTTGAGTGAAATGTGATTATTGCAAGAATCTTCACTGGAAGAACTGCCCAATTGGGCTGATGTTGGCTCGGCAGGGGTTGCTGAGCTCACTTAGCATCGCTGGCATGTTGGAACCATTGCAATCACAGTGTATTATATGATTTCATAGTGTAGACCACCTTTGGGCAGAATGTGATTGTGGCAAGAATCTTCGCTGGAATACCTGCCCAATTGGGCTGATGTTGGCTTGGCAGGGATGGCCGAGCTCACTTAGCATTGCTGATCACTCGGAACCACTACAATCACAATGTATGATATGATTTCATAGTGTAGACCACCTTTGGGTGAAATGTGATTGTGGTGAGAATCTTCACTGGAATAGCTGCCCAATTGGGCTGATGTTGGCTCAGCAAGTGTTGCTGAGCTCGCTTAGCATCACTGATCACTCGGAACCACTACAATCACAATGTATGATATGATTTCTTAGTATAGATGCCTTTTGAGTGAAATGTGATTGTTGTGAGAATCTTTGGTGCAATACCTGCCCAATTGGGCCAATGTCACCTCGGCTATCCCTCCTGAGCTTGCCTAGCATTGCTCATGTGTCAGAAACACTGCAATTGCAACATATTTTATGATTTGATAATAGTATAGATCAGTTACAAGTGAAATGTGATTTTAGCGAGAATCTTTGCTGCAATACTTGCCCAATTGGGCTGCCTAGCTCACCTAGCATCACTGATGTGTTACGACCACTATAATTGTGATGTATTATATAATTCTCATGGTAGCAATCATTTATGAGCACAGTCTCATTGTTGTAAGCATCCTCATTGCAATACATGCCTTATTGGACTCATATGAACTTGGCAGGATTGCTGAGCTCCAATAGCATTCCTGATGTGTTGGACACACTGAGATTATGTTATGTATATTATACAATATGATAACATACATGAGTCATGAGCAAAGCTTAATTGTTGTGAGAATCATTGCTGCAATAGAGATGGTGCACAACACAATGGATTCAAGCACAAGATATTCATTTACAGTTTGCATTCACAACACTTTAGGGCTGTTGAACTCTAGGCACATTAGCTAGAACAGTCCCTAATGTTCGATTATATATTGCCATCCATTCCTAAGTCTCATGGAGTGTAGAAGTGGGATGTTCACTTCACTTATAAGTGATTAATGCTATGAAAGCGAGCTCGGCAAACATACCCGAGCCAACATTGGTCCAATTGGGCAGGTATTGCAGTGACACTTCTCAAAACAATCACATTCCACACAAAAGTGATCAACACTATGAAATCATATCTTATATTGTGATTACAGTGGTTCTGACACACCAGCGATGCTAAGCAAGCTCAGCAATCACTGCCAAGCCGACATCGGCCCAATCGGGCAGGTATTCCAGCAAAGATTCTTGCCACAATCACATTCTGCCCAAAGGTGATCTACACTATGAAATCATATGATGTACTGTGATTGCAGTGGTTCCAAGCGATCAGCAATACTAAGCGAGCTTGGCCATCCCTGCCGAGCTGACATTGGTCCAATCAGGCAGGTATTCCAGTGAAGATTCTCACCACAATCACATTTCACTCAAAAGTCATCTATACTAAGAAATCATATCACACATTGTGATTGCAGTGGTTCCAAGTGATCAGCGATGCTAAGCGAGCTCAGCCATCCCTGCTGAGCCAACATTGGCCCAATTGAGCAGGTATTCAGGTGAAGATTCTCACTACAATCACATTTTACTCAAAGGTGATCTACACTATGAAATCATATAATACACTGTGATTGCAGTGGTTCCAACATGCCAGCAATGCTAAGTGAGCTCAGCAACCCCTGCCGAGCCAACATCAGCCCAATTGGGCAGTTCTTCCAGTGAAGATTCTTACAATAATCACATTTCACTCAAAAGTCATCTATGCTATGAAATCATATCATACATTGTGATTGTAGTGGTTCCAAGTGTTCAGCGATGCTAAGTGAGCTCGGCAACACTTGCCAAGCTGACATCAGCCCAATTTGGCAGGTGTTCCCGTGAAAATTCTCACCACAATCACATTTCACCCAGCACTCACTATCTCAGCCCACTTGCTGCTCTTGCCCACCATGCCATCAGCCCAGCCATACTCATTATCTCAGCCCACTCATCACCCTCGCCCATTGTTCTCTCAGCTCACCCATATTCATTATCTTGGCCCACTCATCACCCTCACCCATTGTCCTATCAGCCCACCCATATTCATTATCTTGGCCCACCCACCCCCCTTGCTCATTGTTCTATTGGCCCACCCATCCTCACTACTTGTAATAGTATTTCGGCCCACCCGTCTCAAAATATCATTCTTCGGCCCACCAGTCTCACTCAGTGTTGCCTTATAGCTCAGCCAGGGTTCGGCTGTCTGTATCGCACAGCTTATTAGCACCCTCGGCTTGTCGTGCTGCATGGTGTAAGTGACTGAAGGGGCTCTCCAGTGACCATGCAGCATGGCTATGGTGCATGTTTTGAGGCTTCAATCAGAGCACCAAAAGGAAAACTTACCACAGATTGAATGCCAAAATCCCAAAACTTCAGTATTTGAAAACTTTGTTTTTTTTTACTTTGGTCCTCCCAGAAGCTCTTCTCCTAGACTGTCTGAGTTGATTCCGGCTGTGGGCATCAAATTCTGGGTGGTTGTTGAGAAGATATGAGCGATGTGAGTTGGGGGTGTGTTTTACATGTAATTTTCCCACAATGCCAACCTTACTGAAATAGACAGTAAGCAAATATGTGTTCAGTTAGTGTTGTGGTTGGGTACCCATATGTATATTAATGTAATAGTGTAGTGTTGAAGTGTAGTGTTGATATACATATATCAATTTAGAACACTAAGAACACTTGTCACTTGGTATACATCAAAGTACAGCATTCATTGAGTACTAACATCAATTCCTAGTTTCAATTGTAAACTTGTTACATTTTCTTCTTTTCTTTCACTCCTTCGGGTTACTTTGCTAGTGCTTGTAACCACAGACATTGCCTTCGGGCCTATGCATATGCTGTACGAGTCCTGCTTACACTATTACTGTTGACTCACTCTAATTCCACTGATCTGATGGATGCATATCTTACTTCATATGCCTCTCATCAGTTTCTGTTCCCTTCACGCTTTGACTCATGGTTTATGACTCACACTTCCACTCTTCATCACCATGACTCACATTTCTTATTATCTTGGATATATCTAGCCATGGTCTGTGCCCTTGCCTAGATACTATTTAAATCTTTGTCTCTACCCATGCATTCTCTATGTATTCTTGATCCACTCAATCATACACTTGATTGTCTGGCAACTCTTGGATCCTCTCTAAGTCAACAATCTCTTGTGCAACTTTACCTTCAAACCCTTGTGTGTAGCAATGCCTGTCAAGCATTGTTGCCTACTCATCTTCCCTCAGTCTCTACAAGCCTTTTGAGTCTGCGTTAAGGCCTACCCGGTCTTATCATAACAATACTTTTGTTTGTTTTTTAATACACTTTTGGAATTTCTCCAGACTGTCCCAGTCTGGAGGTCAACTGTCCAGATCTGTCCAGCTCTAGCCAGTTAGGTACCTTGCTGGGGGAGCTGGAGGATCTGTCAACCTGTCCCAGTCTGTCCCAATCTGTCCAGGTCTGTCCAAATGAGGGCTGGTTTGCTGATGAACATGCAATACAAGAAACACCTGAGTGGCCACATCAGCAAATCTCACAGCCACTTTACAGCACTTTCAGGCACTTTGACAATTCCATTAAGTAATCCCATGAGCTAAAGCGACCAAAGGGCACAAAGCTCTAAAGTAATGTTTGTTCATCATGCTCAAAGTCTGTAAAGTACCAAAGTAAACAAGTGGCTAATAAGAATGAACAAGGACAAAAAGTACTACAAGTAGACTACTGAGTGTGTGAATACCTGCATGCCCATGCATCATCGTGGTCGCGCTGCTGTGGTCACGTCGCCATGTCATCGTCAGGTGAGGGGGCGCAAGGGTGAGCTGCATTTCTGTGTGCCTGTGTGTCGTCGTGGTTGCATCATCATAATTATGTTGCCATGTCATTGTCACTATGAAGGGAGAGTGAGGGAATGTGGTCGGTGCAGGGCCCGTGCATCATCGTGGTTGCGTTGCCATGTTGTTGTCACTTTGAAGGGAGAGGGAGGGATGTGGTTGGCACAGGGGGTGAGGTGCACCGTTGTCGTCATCGCGTTGTCACTACAAAGGGAGAGTGGGGTGTGGTGGGTGTGCCGTTGTTGTTGTTGCTACCATGTGGTGTCGTGTCATGGTGTCATCCAGTGGACACGAAGGTGAGGGTTGGGTGAGGTGTAGGCCGGTGGTTGGGACTTAGAGATTTCTTTGCAAGTTAGTAATCATGTGACAACATGTGATGTCGGTTTCAGGCTTGTTGTCCACGCCACTCAGAACCACAGTGTCTCCACCTCACCCAACAACCTCACACCACTCAGAACCACGGCGTCTCTACCTTACCCGACAACAATGACAGGCGACAATGTGACCACGACATCACAATGGCAAGGACAAAGACGATCGCACCTCTCTACCTCCAATCCAAGTCACCACCATCTCCCTCCCACCACTCAGAACCCGACACCTCCACCTCATCCTCCTCCTGCCACCTCATCCGATGGTGATGACAATGACCGGGGCCACAATGTGACAATGACAGGTCCACCTCACCCGACGACAACGACAACACGTGTGAGTGATGACAACAACAACAACGCCAGGTCCACCTCACCTGACAACAACAACAGTGAGGGCTACGATGACAGGTCCATCTCACCCGACAACAGCGATGGCGAGGGCCATGGCATGACAACAACAACAACAATGACGCCAGGTCCACCTCACCCAACAACAACAACGGCAAGGGCTACAATGACAGGTCCACCTCACCTGACGGTGACGACGACAGCAAGGGCCATAGCATGACGACAACAACAATGATGAACAACAACGGCAAGGGCTACAACGACAGGTCCACCTCACCCGATGGCAATGATGGCAAGGGCCACAGCATGACAACAACAACAACGATGACGATGACAGGTCCACCTCACTTGACGCCAATGATGACACCTCTATTGACGACACCTCCACTTCACCCTCCTCCTGCCACCTCATCTGATGATGGTGGCGACAACAGCCACAATGTGATGATGACACCTCTGCTCCGCCTCACCCTCCTCCTGCCACCACCTCCGACGGCCACAGCACAATGACAACAAGGTGACGGTGAGGGCCATGAACAACAATGAGGCCACAAAATAACAACAACAACATCTCCACTCCGCCTCACCCTCCTCCTGCCACCTCATCCAGCAGCAGCAGCAACGAGGCCACAACGTGACCACAACGACGCCTCTGCTCCACCTCACCCTCCTCCTGCCACCACCTCTGACAGCCATGACACAACAACAACAACAATGACGGTGGTGGTGGCGGCGAGGGCCATGAACGACAAGGCCACAACATAACGATGACACCTCCACTCCACCTCACCCTCCTCCTGCCACCTCATCCGGCGCCAGCAGCAACAACGGCCACAACACAATGATGACAATGACGACAACACCTCATCATTTTGCCCTCGTTGTTTAATTAGCTTATTTTTGTACTGCTTTATTTAGCTACTAATTATGAAGTAATTGAAAGTTCAAAAGTCAGTAAAGCTAAAGTGTGAAAGACCCAAAGTAAAGCTAAAGCTGGAAAGTTGATGGGTGGAAAAGTGTCAAAGTGTATGTAAAGTGACTTTAAAGACAGAGGATCTACTTTGAAAGTGTAGATTTACTTTACATGCATTGCCGTGAAAGTGCACATAAAGTGGCCATAAAGTGCTGTAAAGTAGGTGTGAGATTTGCTGATGCATTGTTGGGATTTCCAAGACCATCTACAAATAGATCAAAGGGAACACCACAATGACAAAGAAACACCAATATCAGCCATCTGGCCATTGCTGGGATTTCCGAGACCATCTACAAATAGATTGAAGGGAACACCACAATGACAGGGAAATGTCAGCACTAGCCATTTGGTGGTTACAATGGTTTCTGAGACAAACCACCAACAGGTCAAAGGAGACTTAATCTGGGCAAGAACAATATAGTGTACATAGCTAGCTAAAGCCTTCCAAGTCAATTACACTTTTAACAAGGCCAGCCTTTGGTAGTATGTTGAGACCACTCTCCCGAATGATCCCCATTGTGCATATCACGAACCAATATAAACCATTTATAAGCCATATTGTTATTATTCTAATGATAAGAATTTATCAGGGATTTATCAGAAATTTGATATTCGTGTGATGTACGAGCGAAAAGGAGCTCAGGAGAAAGTAATAACTTGAAACACAGGTGATTTACTGATAGGCTTGTTTGCCGGATTCCGGAATGCGACCCCCTGCTACTGGCTCGCGACCCCTCTGAAAGACTGCCCGTAACAGTCCGGGCGGTCGGAAAATTCATTCCTGAGGTGCGCTACGTAAGGATGTGCTGATTTTCAACTTCCTCCTTGATCAATCCAGCGGCTGGCTTGGGCTGCCCAACAATCATCGCAATGACAACAAGTAATGCTATAGTGAGCCAGCAACTGTTCTTCGGTAGAGTTCATTCAGTTCCCTCTTGGTTGTACTTAACGTTAGCATTGTCAGGCGCAGTCTCTGGATTCACTTCAGCAATATTGCTCCAGCCCCGTAAGCTGAGTATTTTGCAACGATTTCCATGCTTCACCACTCACCCAGCCAACAAGTGGACCTCCTGAAAACTCGGGTTCAGCAAGGAGATTCTGCGCCAGGTTCTCGGTGAGAGAACTAGGCACTGGAAGTTGTTCTCGTCTCTTATTCTCGGCGCACAGCGGAAGAAGTACCCCATTCATCTGGTATACCGCGAAAGGCGTTGTCAAGCAGGATGGGATCATGGGATTGTGGCGAGGCACAGGTGCTTCACTTGCCCGGTGCGTCAACGTTTTATGCTTTCGTGCTAGAAAGCTCCCTAACGTATCTCTCGTAGAAATATCCCTGGTGTAGCTCTCTACTTTACCACTTTAACCCATCTGCGCTCGGTGATGGCAAGGTCACCCTACTTCTCCGTTTCGGTGGCAACGAAACAAGAGGACACTAAGAGTACCTTGCCAAAACTCACCAATCAAGGTAACCTCCTGGCCGGTGCAACGGCAAGGATTGGCGTGGGTTTACTACTCAATCCCTTCTCGGTCCTCAAAGCACGTTTCGAGGCATGTTGTATCCACTCTCAAGTGCTACAAGGGACTGATTGCCTTTGCAGAGCGAAAACTTTGCGTATCGAAGTTTGACCGGATCACTTGTCTCGATCATTCGCACAGGTCCATCAGAGTTGATGCGCGGATTTGTTGCGTCCTCCATGCGGGACGCACCGTACGCAGGATTATTTGTGCTTTTATACGAAGCAATCAAGCGAGAATCAAGCAAGCCCATGGTTCTCGACATACAAGAGCGTGTCTAAAGTATTTTCTTACAGCTTCCCTTATACCAGGCGCATATGCCGCGAGCATACATGGACTCTCTGCGGCAGCAGCGGGTGGCATCGCAACTTTGGCAACGCATCCATTCGACGTTATTAAGGTACTCGCGCGACACTGGACGCGCACACGATGCTGAAAATATTTAGACTAAGATGCAAGTCCGACCCGAACGCCAATACCACGGATTAGTATCTACTATCACTCGAATATTGCAGGTGTGTACCTTGTATCGGAAACTCTACAGCAGACATATTTTACTTGTTACAGCAACGAGGCATCGTAGGCTTCTTTGATGGTGTATCTCTTCGTATGTCACGCAAGATTTTGAGTTCTACGATAGGTTGGGCAATATTCGAGGGCATGCTACTCTTTTCACAAAAATGAAATTGTGGGTGGGCGAAACAATGGGCTATGTCATTCTGACTACGAGTACTGCTTCTGAACGGACTTAGCGATCGTTTGTAGTTGAATGTTCGACGTTCCTTCATAGATAGCCCCCTAGAACATTGCAAGTGTCTCAGTTTGGGCACTGGGATATTAAATGCCGTACTCACAATTTTGGAATCTCGCCAAAATTTCTCGATTCCGGTCTCTCGAGTAAAACCAACTCCTCCAGCCCACTCAATAGCCTCACCAGAGACTCTCTGCGCAATAACACTTGCCCAGTACTTTGCCATTGCAGCCTCCTTGGTAAAAGGCTTACCCTCTTCTTTCCTTCGAGCAGCATTGTAAGTCAATAGACGAGCCGACTCTATCTCTACTGCGGCCTGGGCGATTTGGAACGCCATGCCCTGAAAGGTACCTACGGGCTGACCGAATTGAGAACGCTGGTATGTATATGGAACAGCTTTTTCGAAAGCCCCCTGCGCAAGACCGAGCATTTGAGCTGCAATACCTATCCGACCTATAGAATGACTGTTGAGATTTTGCAAGGGATAGGACGGGCGGGATTTACCCTCGTTCAGTATTTCGATCGCAACTTTGTAACCTTGACCTTCGCCGCCTATCACGTTTTCCACCGGAATGCGCAAATCATCAAAGTTGAGTGTACACGTCGAAGAAGCACGAATGCCAAGTTTCTCTTCCTTCTTTGCGATTTTGATTCCCATATCTTTTGTTGCGATGAAGCAGGTAATGCCCTTGTACCCTTTGCTTGGATCTATCTAGAGAAAATTCGCGTCTAGCAACGTGTAAGAAATTGATAATCTCACATTGGCGAAAATGAGGAAAATCTCGGCTTCATAGGAGTTTGTGATCCACATCTTGGAACCATTGATTATCCAGTGATCTCCTTCTTTCTTGGCACGAGTCTGGAGCGCAAATGCATCCGAGCCTGAGGCTGGCTCAGAAAGACAGAAAGACCCGAGCTACAGTACAATCTTGAGCCACAAATGATACTATGAACCTGAAACCGTCACCTTGGATTGAGCGAGTTGAGGAAGCCATCTGTCTTGCTGGTCTTTTGTCCCATACTTGCGCAAAATGGTATTCACCAACGTATTGTGGACATCACACATTACCGACACTGAGGGATCCACTTTGGCAAGCTCTTCGATTGCTATTATAGCAGATGTAAACGAAGACTCAACACCGCCGTGCTCGGCGTTCGTTTCAATTCCCATGAGCTGTTGATCAACGAATTAATCACAGTTCGCGAGCCAACGTTAAAGTGACACACCCCTTGTTCGAAAAGTCCTTTGATGATTTCTGGATCCATGCTTTCTCTCTCGTCCATTTCTCGGACCTTGGGTCCAACGACTTCGTTGGCGAATCGCTTCACTAGAAGTACTGCTGAGTTATCGGTCGGACAAGGATGAAATGGAGAATACCGGACTCTCTGAGCATCTCTTCCTCTTCTGTGAATGTATCGAGAGAGTTCAATGTGGGACTCTCGGCGGAGCGCACACATGAACCCGTAAAGCTTCTGGAGAGCAATGACCCCAGCGAGGGAAGACAGAGTTCAGCATAACTAGCAAACCTGGTAGTTCCCAAAGCCGCATGGTGAACGCGAAGGGATCTTGTGGAACGAATAGCAGTACGCAGCATGTGAGGCATTGACGGAGGTTGTGGAAGACTTAGACTTCACGTAGGAACGTTCAGTCCAAGTACTACAGGCCCGGACAACAATCACATGATCCGACTCGTCGGAATCGATCATAGTTCATAGAATCATAGTACTGAGCGTAGCTACGATTCACCTTCGCCACTTCCATGTAATATTTAGCGTCCTCTCTTCTAGTCACTAATCGTTTGTGTTGAGTCAATGTTGCGATTTTCAGCGATCCTGACAATGGTTTGTAGTTGAAATGAACGTCTGCGGTCTACTGTAGATCAACAATCCTCATCAGTGCACTACTAGTACCTGCACCCTTGGTGGCTGTACAGTATCGTTCAGTATTCTGTTCGCATAATTGTATGAATCCGTAGGAATGCACATGCATTATCTGCCCTGGACAGTATCCCAAGGTGAACATAATAAAACGAAAGCACACATGGCTCCGTAATTAGAAGAGCTGAAACATAAGACGAACGAATGAGAGCGAGCCGGAGGAAAGCAGCGAGACGAAGGTGATAAAGTCATGAAAAGGCGTGAAGCATCAAGTGTGTAGTCGAGCCCATAATTCCCCGCTTTGACCAACGACCCATTTCATGCAGTCATATCCCCAGTCTTACCATTCTCTCCAGATCCGCGGGCTTCGCCGTTGCTTCCTCGCCCTTTAGTCAGACCGGCAGCTGCAAACCCTCGTGCAACGAAGCCCCCACGACCACCGCGACCTCTAGGGCCACCTCGTGACCCGCCTCGGTCTTCCTTGTCTGTTGCGACTTTGATTTCGACGGGCAAGTCGCCGATTTTCTGCACCACAAACGTCAGAGGTCTGGCTTGTACGATGTTGGTCGACGTTACCTCGTTGTTTTTCTCGAGGCCACCTTTCATAGTTTCCTCATCACCAAATTCGACATAAGCAATCCTCTGGCTCCGTCCTTGTAGTGTGTGCGGGTATGTCACACGGACGATCTAGCACTTGTTGTTAGCAATTTACCATGATCAGTCGAATGTTTCACGTACACCTGATTGTTCTCCACCGAAGAACTCACGCACCTCCGCCTCGTCGGCAGGTGATTGAAGACGAACGAATAGTGTCCATGATTGTTTGTAGGTCCTTCTCGACGTTGGAGTGCGTGCGCCTGTGCTGTCCGTTATCGGCGACTTGAGACCGGGCTCTAGCACGTCAGGTGTGGGTGCCTTAGCTACTTCCTCAGGAACTGGAGTTTCTTTGCCTGACTTTGGTTGACCTGCAGGTGGTTCAACAGGTGATGCACTAGCTTCGGCTCTCTCGTCTCCAGAATCCTTGTCTCTCGTTTCCCGTTCTGTGCGTTCTTTCTTCTCTTTCTTCTCCCTCCTTTTCTGCTTGTCTTTGTCGGCTTTATCAGAAGAAGGTCCCGTCGGTGTGCCATTTGTTTTGGTTTGAGGAAGGCTCGTAGTGCCTTCCTTTGGTGTACCCGAAACAATTGGCGACATTGCGGCGAGTGGTGACCTGACTTCCTTTGGCATAGGTGAAGCAGGTTTTTCTGTAGACACTGGTGTTGAACCCTTTGTCGGTGGGTTCGCTGTCGTGTTTGGTAACGAAGAACTTGTCGAGTTGGGAGTGTGCGCAACGGTACCAGGAGTGGCGGTACGACGGTAGGCGTAATTAAACCCTGCGCGATGTCAAGGCAAGCCACCCGCTCAAGCGGATTACTTACCTTGGCTCTTGAGTTCCGCGCTGATCCTGCCTTCCTTTATGTCCAGGACAAGGCACCCGAAGGCCGCGTCACACAAATTCCAGTTCCAGCAGTTCTTCCAGGCAGGTTCTTCACCGGTGGCTGTAGGTGGAGCACCAGTCTGCCCTTGGGGTTGAGGAATGCGTTCGATGACGGACAAAGCCTTGTCCAGGAGGATTCGCTGGTGCTCATCGATGACAGCATCTACCTGGTTCTTTACGCTATCCCAGACCTTGTCGAATCCTTCTTTACCCACGACCAACTTATGACGGAACCCTTCGAAATCACCTTGCACGCTGAATTCGTTGTAGGAGCTGGCATATCGGAAATGGAGACCGGCAGAAATCGTGAGATCCGCCTTGAGAACGAGGGCGAGTTGAGCAATAATTCCCTCTCGGCCTGGACTTGCGTGCGTGACAAGGAGACGCGTCTCGGAGGGATCGAAGACTCTTTGCGCAGTATCAACAAGCTCGCCAATCTGGAGGGCCGTGGTCCACATGGTGCCCTGACCGCCGGCGATGGTAGCGTTCCCGTCGCCATTATCGAACATTTTATGCGGTACAAGGGCACCACCTAAACCGAGGAGCCGCAATTTGATACCACCCACATCGAGGCAACGCGTCGTGGCTTCATCTAACACGTGTAAATTATCGATGGCGTAGGCACCGGTGCGGAATTTTTCTAGAATGATCACATCTTCGCAGGCGCCCCAAACGGTGTATACGGGAATTTGCAGCTTGATTTGACCTGATAGCAGAAGAGGAAACTCTGATATGAGGGAGACATCCACTGTGGAACGAATGGTCGCCAGGGTATTGTCGGGGGAAAGAAGGTGGTTGCGCTGAGCGGTGGGGATGAGGGGAGAATACATGGTGAGGTGACGGAGAGTGCGGTCATTGATTCGGTCTAGACTGTTGCTGTCTGGGGTGCACGGGACGCGTCAGCGGGCACGAAAATTGGAAGAGATGGAGATATGGATCACTGACCAAAGAAACCAAAATCACCGGTGTGAATGACCGCTTTTGCGTTGGCTTCACGCGCGAGATCATTGAGGGCGGAGAGACGGCCGCGGATATCTGCAACGCACAAGAGACGACCATGGACGGTGTCGATGGCTTTTGTCTGTGTGTTGACCTGAGTTAGGTGGGCTCTGGGGTGGGGAGACACTGTGGGACGGGTCGAAGTCGAGGCGGGGCGGGACGTGGGCTGCATATTTTTTTGACGAGGATTCACGAAGATGAACAGCGTGTGGCGGCGACATCGCCTCCTCCTCACCTCCGCTGTCGGATATTATGTAATTGGCTATGTCTCCTTTTGGACTAATCCACGTAATTAAATATTCTCCATCAATAGCGGCGACAACGTCCGCGACGATGAGCTCGTAAAAGACACCATCCCCTCTTTGGGCTGATCCGTCGATACACTGTGGCCCTTTCACTGCCACTGACACGTCCCATCTCACATACCCTGCTTCACACCGGTCTGCATGGCCGGTCACGTCTCAGTGCCTCCAGTAATTCCCTCCGACAAACTTCTCGCTTCCGTCATCTCCCTACCATCCGATTCACGAATAGCTTATGTTACTTTCGTGCCCGCAGTCGATGGCCCTCCCTACGACATCCTCGAGCTTGGTCGCAGGAAACTCGTGTCGCGGAATCAGTCCCTTAGTCTTCTGGAATCCATACTGCCCCATGTTCACATCGACAGCGCTTCCTCTGCACTCCATGCTTTCACGTTTACGTCCCTGGGCATTTCCGATACTTGTCTTTCCGCGCTGAGAGCATTATCATTAGATGGCCTCGTCGGTGAGTATTTTCCCGACATCCTGCGGCTTTGCTGGTGTTCCCTTGCATTCGCACTCTCGCTCATGGTACTCCAAGTTTCGGATGCTTCGATTTTCAATCCCCAAGGGCTCTATCCTTGTTCATTCGAATGTGCGGCCCAAGCATCCCCATGTAATGTATGCTGTGATGCAAAACGTTCTCCGATCAACGACCACCCAGAGTTTTCAGCAGCCAACCTCCTGCCGCGCAAGCCGCTCCGCATAATTTGCTCTCGTTTCATAAATGCCCTTCGGAGCCGGCTCATTGACGACATTACACAAGTCTCGAAGGATGCTGTCGGCGGGCGTCCGGCTCGTCGGTTGATGGACGGATTTTTACTTACGTCTTCCCCCGTTTCAAATGAATGGGCAACCGACTGGTTAAATGTAGTCCGGCTCAGGTGAGGTCCAGACCTAGAAGCTCTATTCATCACTCACAGTCGCAGGCCACTTGTACATTGCCAACTCGAAGTGCACCTCAGTGCATCAAGATTAGAGATATACTCACAGTTCCGGCCGACCGATCTTCTTCCAATTGATTTCAGTTCCCCTTTGGTTCCGGGAACACCATTGACACTTTTACCATTCGGAGCTCCATCGTACTATTTGTCGGCATATAATGGCCCTACGTCAGGAATCACTTGCCAATTCGAACAGTCGCTTACTGGACTTGGTGCGGGTGACTGGAAGACTTCCCTCCCCACGTGGTTGTTCGAGAGGCACAACGCGTTTCATTCGAGTGCTCCTAAACAGACGAGTCCAGCCTACGTCATCGCTTGGGTAGCTGTGCAAAACAAGCAAGGTGAAGATAAGGGGATAGCCGTAATCTGGCCACTCCAACTTTGTCTCGCGTTCACAGTATCTTCTCAGTCTGCTCATGTTCGTCGGCCTCTCCCTTACCTGCCGGATCTACCCCCTCAACTTCAAATTTCCCCTCCTCCCCCTCTACCATCCGTCGCCCTGTCATTGTCTTCCTCCGGAGAAGATAGCCCGCTTGCTATCTCCACCCCATCGGTACTCAGCGGGTGTTCCATCTCGCGTCGTCCGTGTGCATCCCCTACCTCTGAGCCTGTTCATGCGTTCCGCTGCCTGACACTTTCAAAGTCATCAAAAGTCAAAAGTGTCGCTTCCGAAATCGCGCTGTACGTGGAATCCGTCGCGAAGGAACGGGAAAGGGAGCGCGAGCGCATTCGAAGAGAACGAGAGAATGCACAATCCTCTGCTTCTCCACGCATTATAGCAACACCCTCCACTAGCACTAGTATTCCACCTTCCACCTCCCTCACGATTAGTAGCAATTCTCCTGCAGGTTCCCCTGTCAATGGAAACCAAGCTGGGAACACGCAAGTGCCGACTGGTGCCATCCAGGCAGCAATCCTGGTCACCACAGATGCTAATATTCCGCCACCTTACCCCTCCCCTCCTTCCGCTCCTGGAAAACCGACTACACAGCTTCTCGCATCTAGCGTCGAGTCTGCAATTGCCCCTGAACCTCCTTCGCATGTAGGATCTGCTTCATCGCCACCCGATCCACCTTTCAACCCCTTTGGATCTATCGAAGCCACTTGGACACAGCCTCCCAGCGATTTCATCCATCTCGATGAGGCATACGATATGGCCTTTGACATGAATGTCGACAACATCGGGGCCACAAGCGGTAGCAGAAGTACGAGTACAGCGCACGCAAACACGGATTTCGAAGACGGATTCATCTTCACAGACGACGACTTTGATTTCTTTGATCGACCATCTGGAGTTGCTCGAACTACTCGACCCGTTTTACCTGCACCTGAAGAGTCTCCTGGCCCTACACACCCAATATCAGGGCCGACGAGGATGTCGCCAAGTCTTCTAGGGGATGGGCCCTTTACGCCAGGTCAACAACAGGCATCGCCCTTTTCCGCTGGTGGAACTGCGGATCCATTCACTCCTCGGATTTCCGAATTGTATCATTTGCAAGGTCCAGCATTAGCTGGTATAGATGTGACACTGCCGTCTCCTGGGCCAACCCCAAATTCGCAACCAGCGACGCCTCAAATAATACTATCTCTCGAGAACGGGAAAGGACCTTCAGCCCTATCAAATTTCTTTGACCCGATTCCGTTCGCTAAGAGCCATAGGTTATCTGATTCAAAATACCACATGGGCAAATTTTCCCTTCCCAGTCCGCCCGATGAGGAAGACAGAACACTACCGATACCTCGCCCCTCGTCACCCGAACAAAATAATCGGTGGAAAAGTCGATACGATGCGGCAACTGACCCCCGCATTGGTCTTGTAAGGAAACTCATTGGGGTAAAGCGAAAAAGCCTTAAGCAGGGATCTCGTGGTACTAGATGGTGTCCTAGCTGGCTACAACATCCCTCGGATGGAGAGTATTCCGTTTCCGATGATGCCGACGATACCTCTGACGTCGCATCGGAGGATGAAGATATCGAAGGAGTTGAACCCGCCATTCCCTCACGAACTACCACACCACCTCCCGCATATCTGCCGTTGGGGCCAACGTTGCTGCATATGCGGTTTTCACATCCGTATCTCCTCCCGCTCAGTAGACCCTTACGGCCTCCTGGTGCAGCAGTGGCACCTATGACAATCCCGGTACATGTCCCGACATCTGTCCCCACTCCTGTATCGCCTGCAGCTGCACTCGGCGCCACGTCAGAGAAGTCGAAGTCCCTCGAGGCTGCAGGAAGCATGATCGCTAGGGAAGCTGTCGAGAACAGCATATTTTTTGATGCGTGGCGAGCTAGCAACACCCACTGTCTACCGAATAGGCAGGCAGATGTCCGGCCCTCTGATGCCTGTGTGGTGACTCAAATCATCCGTGGTCTCCCTGCGGTCGAAGGCCCGATTGAACTAGAAACATTCTTGCATCACGGTTAGTACGTTCGCTTGCCACGGAAATGAGCCTGCTGACCTCTTCCCGATCAAGGAACCGATTCGCTTCCAGACCCAGGACTTCTCCAGCGAATGGATGCACCAATGATCTCGGTTGGTAAAGGCGACTCTATTATCCAGGCCCTACCTTCATCCTTACGCTTCTGGGAAAAGCTTGGGTTGACACCACTAGCGGGAAAGAAGGATCTCACAGTCTTTCTCTTTTTTGAGGAAAATGGTATGGACAAACAACTGTTAGCGGAAGCTTGGTTGAGGAAACTATCTACGGGCTACCATGTACGTCTCTCATTGATCATTTCGACTTGCTACTTAGCTAGATCTTAGTCCCGCCAACTGGGTTCCCACGTTCACGGAAGCCATCATCTCTGTTCTGTCGACGGCATATTTGCTTTGCGACTAGATTCCCTTCGCAAACACCTAGGTATGCAATGCTGTACCTTTGAGTGCTTTGCTGACTGTCATATGCTAGCTTCATTTGCCACAGACTTTCCGGAATCGGACGGTCTTGTATTCTACATCGCAATTCCAGACTCGGCATTGACGCTTGCGTCACCTCTTCTCCGACAAATTGCCTCAGCAATGAAGAGATTGCAGAAAATCCGTGCTGCACATCCAATCACTCTACAACTCATACCCGAACACCACATTACTTCACACGACCCTGGAACCACCGATTTCGAACGGCTATGTTTCTCTGTGTATCATCGTGTTCCTCAGCCAGTCGATCGCACTATGTCACGGAAAATCTTGGACATCGACAAGGAACTTCGTGGATTTTTTCGCGAGTCAGCATATACACTTGCACGACCACCCAAACCTGTTGTACATTTCAATTTGGGTCCAGCCCGTACTTTGGACGTGTTGGATCGCCATACCTTCCTTCATATTGGCTATAAATTTTCTGCATGCGGGAAGTGGATCTTGGCAGCATGCATTGACCAGCGCGGCGAATCTTGCGACCTTGGGAGTTGGCTAACCCAAGATGATGTCGAAACATCTGCTGTCTTGCAGGTCTGGGACTTTGTCCTGCAAGCTGCTCGAAGAACCAATATCGAATGGCGCCTGGTAATCTCTAAACTGGGTCCCATGTCCTCTGCGGAGCTTGACGGTTCGTTTTTCGTCAGATCCCGGAATCATTTCTGACCTGTGCGTTAGCTTGGATTCATAACTTATCGGCAATGTCGTCTCCCGGTCAGGATTGTGCTCCCTTCCATATTACGATTCTATCTATCGATCACACCATTTCTTGGTCGTTCACGCAACTGAGCCAACCCAGCACCAGACAACAAACACCTTCGCGACGTACCACAGGCAAGGATTCACTATCAAAATCACTGTATATGGATGCGACCGCCGCTACGACATACGCCGTCTACCCTACCATTCGCATCCCCTTGTCTGCTCCCCCAGCGTATCCTTGGGCCGGTTGTTCCTTTATTCCGGATCAAGAAGGTGCCACGAACGCCGAAACAACTTGCCCCATACTTCCTGTTCGGTCGACCATTCTCCTTCACGTCCCCTCCAACCGCACGGATTCTTCATCCCCGACCCTCCATATCCATTTCCTCCACAGCTATAAATCACCGGCATCTACGCTCCTTATTCCAGACGATGTCACCTACCAGGAAATCACGCGAAACTTTTATGAACTCGCTGTTCTTGCAAGTTTACAGGGACCATTTGAATACCCCATTCTTCCGTTGCATCTATCCGCACTTGAATCGATGCAAGATGTACTTCGGCAAGAACCTGAGTACTGAGCAGTCGCTGTCTCTTGACTTTCTGATTGAATATCGCCGCTTTCTAGACGCTCCTCGTTTACATAATATTTCTTATTCACGTCGGTCTTATTCCTGCATTACTGTTGTATCCCTACCAGCTGTCGCATCATCGCATCTTTTATCTCTCCTTATGTGTCACGGCGCCGATGTAATTGCCACAAATTAATATGATCACCATTCTTGAAGTACTACTACTGCATCTTCTTCTCCTGCGCATTATAATCTTTTGGCACCTCGGATCGAGAAGTTGATTGAATACTGGCAAGCGCGTTGATGCCCATAAGGACGATTGGTACCAGGATAAAAAATGCAACAAGTAGCGAAGTGATAAGGGCCGGAGTGAGGAGTTGGTAATTATGGAGGATACCCCCTTTGGGCGACGCAACAGTGGTTGCACTGTACGTAGCCGCCACGTCAGGTGGTGAGTCGAACGCTGACTCGAGAGTGGAATGTTCACGGCGTTCCAATGAGATGGGTGAACCGGCGTAGATGACAAGATGGTTCGAAGTAAGAGCAGCAAGCTTGTCGAGTTCCTTCGAGAGAAGTTGTTCTGAACATGCTAAAAGTGAGAGACGAAAGTCGTAGTACCCCAATGAACACGCACCATGTTCGGCCATCACGGTCTTTCTGTACCTGGGAGATCCTTCGATGAGAGGCAACGAGATAGAAAGAACGTGTTTCTTGTCCGCTTCTAGCTGCCACTCTCCTGAACCCGGAACAACGTCGATAGCAATCGAACCACACCGCCTGGTGACAAGGGAAGCTGCCTCGGGCGAGGACCCCGAGCGGCGTTCGACGTAGGGCAGCTGACGTGAACTTGGCGAGTCTTTAATCAAAGTCGCAAGTCTACATGAAGAGTGAAGGTTCCGCAGGTCGGAACTGTGCGCCTATCCAAGTGCGTTATTGCGAATTCGTAAAACACGAACAGCCAGAAGACCTACCCCCGGATGGTCTACGACGATGATAGCATCATAGGAGCAGACATTCTCGTTCGAAACGATGCTTTCGAGTAACGAAGCGTGATTGGGACGTGTACCAGGAGTCAGACTGCCGAGCAGAGAATCCGAGCTAGAACGGTGCAGAGTTCAGACACCAATTGAGAATAAATCCTAACCGAAATACCTCTGAGACGACCAAGCTACAAAAGGTACCGTGTTTGAGAACGCGAAGACACCGGAAACTGGCAGCAGAGCCAGTAGAGCAACTCGCGCAGCCATCGTAGTCGGTAACAGAATCGTAAGTAGCCAGCTCCACTACACAAACATAAAGCTTATTATGTAAGCAAGCTCGGAGCGCTCCTCAACTTGAGCCTGAACAAGTTACAAACGCCCTGAATTCCTGACTTGCTGACCCCATGGCCACGATTCCATCACAAGCAAAATCAAAGCAGCTCAGAGCTTGCCTGCTTTGTTCGATAATACAACATCCCATGGACTTCAAGAAGATTGGCTGCCCAAATTGTGAGGAGATCATGCAGGTTTGTGGTGCAACTGCTTTCTTGTCCGACTTTCACCAGAGCTATCCCTCGACTAGATGAAAAGCTCTCCCGACCGCATTGCTGTCTGCACGACAACTTACTTTGATGGCATCATAGCTGTTATCGACCCCGAATCCAGTTGGGTAGCACGCTGGCAAAGAACATGTGCGTCTGTTGCCGGTTGGATCATGTTCGGTCCAGGCTTATCTCTTTTTCCTCCGCTCAGCCAAGTACGTGAGAGGAATGTACGCCGTGCGAGTAAAGGGTCGCGTTCCAGAAGATGTTGAAGCCGAACTCGAGAGTCGCGGTATCAAGTACCGACCGAGAGATCAGACAGATCAAGATTGAGTGCTGCACATGAACATTTTCCACCCGGCCACTTTTTTCGCATCACGGTCATTCACAATCCAGACGTCCACGCGTTCTCTCATGTCATACATTGTTTGCATGTGGTACTCCTATTTTGTGTACCGTACACTGCGCCGTGTCTACGTAGATAGTGTCAAGCTGTTCTCTAGACACAATATCTCCATATTGGTACGCCTGTCGTCGATCATTGCAATACCGGGATGACAGTCACTGAATATTGACATCTGGTCTTGTAATTTGAACATGCAACATCGTTTTGTTTTGGTTGTTTCTCTATTTCGAGCACGGACCATAAAGCCAACACTTCAAGTTTCAAGCCTGGGGTGTGAGTCCTCGAGGTTCTGCCGTACCTCGGATTCATCTGACGATCCATACTAGCTTCGGGTTCAACCTGGATTTACATTGTAGCCTGGAAATAGTCGCAAGGCACTGGGATTATCCAGTAGAACTTATCCCCTTCATCGTTAGGACCGTAACTTACTAATCAAACTTTATTTTGTCGGATCTGTGGAGTGTAATAGTATGTATGACTTGGACGATGGTGCGCGTGCTCCATCCGGTCCCCACAAGCGGCCCGATGAATGATATATGTGGCGATCCGCCCAAAATTTGATTGTAACTATGCAGGATATTACCGAATAGACCCATTCGGATGATTTTCGCAGCCAACTAGTCAGATAGTCTCCCGTGGGCACCCTTACCAGGATTTAGGTCGAGTCTGAGTTAATGTGCGACGGCAGAAATGACTTTGTACCGCATCGGTACTGAGTTATCGGATACAATAACAGTGCATACATCTGGTTATCGCTGATTCGTTGTCGTGAGCCGTTTCCGCATCCCGTCCAAATGCTGCAAAGATCATCCGTCTTACAGCAGCTCGTGCAGAACTTGATCGTAGCGATGGGGTAGATGGGCGCTGTGAAGACGTTACCAAACCAGAAGATGTCAGGACATTCAGAACGCACCTAAGCATGTTCTTAGAGAATACGATCTGCGAGAAGACTCTCTCAGTGTCCAGTACCTCAAATAGCCTGACTTTGGCTGCTTCTTTTTCAGATCCCACAGGCGACAGTCTTTGCGACAGAGGTAAATCCCTGTCTCTACGAGCCCAGAAAACTCGACCTGGAGGAAACAAATCCGCCGTCTGCATGTTTGCCTCAAGCGTTTTCCTCGTCGCTAAAAACTGTTCCGGATAAGGATAGACATGTAGCAAGAACCATTGAATATACTCTCTAATGAGACTGGGGAAGCTAGAGGTACTTACCCAATGCATGTCTTCAGGAGAACCTGCTCCACTCTTCCATTGTCCCGTGCGGTGCGTTACGACGGAGTACCCCTCTCGTCCACCATTTTCATTCGCCTCACAGAGCCATAAAGCTGCATTGCGGATGTCGCGCACAGATCCCAGCGACAGCCGAGATACAATGTCATCCGAGTAGACAAAAGAAACGATCAGCTTGGACGCCAGGCGACTTAAGTCTGCGTCAGCGAGACAGCTAGAGGATGAAAAGTAAGATCACATATACTGAAAGTAGCACGCTTGACGTACGGCGGCGCTATACAGTACACAGACACCGGGCGATCGACGGGAAGCCCGCTTGACGGGACGGTAAGGCATGTAGTTGAATCCGCCCACATCTTTTAAGAGGTTGAATATGTAGCTAGTCATCACACGATCCACGTTGCTCACCAGAGCCAAGAGGGCGGCAACACCAGCTCCGAGGGAATGTCCACAAAGGATCAGCTCTACTCCGCAACGATGCAGAGATAACACAAGTTCAGCGTACACGACCTCGGTGGACAAATAGGTTAACAAACCGTAGTCCGGATTCCGGCTCAGAGCATCCATCACAGCGAGGTGTACTGGCTTTCCAATTTCGCCCATGACCCGAGCCATGCGAAGCATTCCGCCGTGCACAAGGTACCGTGGACGCTGAAGCGAGGAGAGAAACGAAGATCGTCTGCGATTGTGGCTGCGCCCTAACTCTGGAAATGGGGTTTTATCCTCTGGACATCGATCATCGACTGTGTTGGATGCCGGCTCAAATTCGACCGGCTCACATGTCAAGTCAACCGCTAGTTCGTTCAGGGACATTGTACCTATTCTCATGAATTTGGTCAAATCCCACCTTAACCGTGACCCGCAAAAGACATGCGCACCACGAAGAACCAGAACCACCTGGCATCGGTCGTGATCGGTGAGCACCCAGAACCTGGGCATTTGGCGTTCAATGCCGATGACAGCGGTAGCGCGCATGCGACTTTGCATGTTTTGAGCATCCGGGCGCCCATTATGTACCGATCGTTCGAATATTTCTTTGTCATGCTTGCCCAGCAAAATATCCCACCACGAATACTCCATATTGTCTTCCAATGAAGAAGGTAAAGCTCCTGATGTACCTTCCGCTTCCGCTTCAGCGTCGTTGATGGCTTTCTCCAGCTGTGCTTCCTCAGCCTCCTTTTCGTTAGATAACGTAGGTGCTTTCGTACGAGCTGATGGAGAGGCAAACAATGGTGATATCCCGAAGAACAGGAGGCTGGCGCCGCCGTATCCTGCCAGGACCATTTTAGAAAATCGTCGCAAGTTTACCTTGACCTCCTCCGTTGATTTAGGGTAGTGCTCCGGCCGCACATCCTTCCACCGGGTCGACGTTACGGATGATATAGATAGCCGGGAAAGTACGCTTGCAGATCGTTGTCGTGAATGGGTAATTGGGGGTGCTTCGCCGATATCAGCGGATATAAGTTGGCCACGATGTCCTGGGAATATGAGGTCTGAGGTGACACGGATACGAGATGGAACGCGTTTCAGTTGGGGGCCGGATGTGGGACTATGCACCTCAACCTCGCGCAGGGAACGGGACCATCGTGATTCGTGGTGTTCTTGGGTAACTCCTTGGAGGGCAACCCAAGCAATGAGAGCCCTAGCAACATCTGTGATGCCGTATTTCTTGATTGGTATAATGTGACTTGGTGTGGGGTTGTCCCACTCTCTCTTGACAAGGTCAATGAATGGGCCAAGTGAAAAAGATGCTTCACTGCTCCCTGGGAATATGATGGAAAGGATATCGATGGAGCTATACGCAAAGCGAAGGGAAGCGAAGGACATGCACTCCCCCAGGTATATTGGAGCAAGCGTCAACGTTTCCGCCCAGTCAATTGCACTCGAGACAACACCCTCAATGAGGGGAGCGGTGACCTGCTTTCGACCGAGAATAGTATCATCAAAGACTAGGGCAGTTGCCAAGACCGTGCTGGAGGCCACGTTGCGAACGAGAGAAAACTGTTGAAGCGGTATCAACCTTGATGAATAGCATGGGAATAGGGAAACAAAGATTACCCCGAGCCTTGTAGTCCCCCTTACTGCGGAGAAGGTGAAATCGGTCATTACTGACGCGACGTCGACGCCGCGTCTTCCATACCTGGCCCAGTCACCACACATTATAGAGTGTAGTAGCAAGTGAGGCCCAGTGGGGCGACGACTACCATCCTCGACAAAGATGCCTTTGAAACTCGCGCGTGATTATTATGTCAAACATTATATTTTAGGACTTAGCTAATACCCGAAAATAACTACTTGGTTCATGACGCTGATCATGTCCTTCCGAAACTGGCGTACGCTGCAGCGACATGCAACGGGTGCCGCACCCAGCAGACAAGCGCGACTCTGTCAGCGCGCGTTCGCTACCGAGGCCTTCCCTGACTGCGAGCTGAAACCCTCAAATTATGGCCAGCCGCTCTTTCAATCCCACCCCCACCTATGTGAGCCTATCCTTCCGCGCGTCATAGTCGCAGTTCATTAAATCTGTCAAACTCAAGTGGGGCCACATGAACTGACTCCTGGAATACCTGTCGAGGAATACGAGACACGACGCAGACAATTGATGGCAAACCTTCCGGATGATTCTGTGGTGGTTTCCGTTGCCGCACCAATCAAATACATGAGCGGGAGTACGTGGCATGTCTGTCACCATTCAGGTCTCTCATATCTTTCGAGACATATTGTAGGTTAACTGTCCGCGTTGGCTTGTTCGCTTTGTTGAACGCTATGCAGCTACAAGTTCCGTCAGGCATCCGACTTTTGGTACTTAACGGGCTTTGAGGAACCAGACGCGGCTTGTATTTTGGGTGAGCTTGTTCCATCTATTATATCGATGTCACGTCAAACCAGTGACTAGAGAAGACTTCGACTTCGCGTGGTTATCGAATGACTTTGTTCTCTAGTGGCAAAGACTCCGCTAAAGAGAAGTGGGAAGGTGCCAGGTACTGGAAAAAGTGGATTCCCCTTGTCAACTTGCTAACAGCTCTGCTGTTCCTAGGACAGGCTTTGACGATGCTTTGAGCATATTCAAAGCAGATGAAGCGAGATCCATACAGAGCTTCCCTAGTCAGCTCAAGTCCTTGGCTAGCCTCTACTCTAACATGTACATTGACATACCCAACTCCTTGTCAAAGCGGCCTCCCCGGACTGCCAAGTCTTTGTTGCGGTATCTTTCTCCGCCCGTGCACCCTAGATCAGAGTACGAGACAGTCGTAGAATCTTTATCTGCTTCACGAAGGCGTGACTTGGCCCCACACATCGCTAAACTACGTGCCATAAAGAGCGAGCGAGAACAGCAGGTCATGCGAACCGCTGCTGACATCAGTGGACGCTCTATTGCCAAGGTCGATCAGTTCACCGTGTCCGACAGTGTGGATGCTGAAATTCATTCTTCCCAACAGACCATGCGATTTACCCGCCCTGGAATATCGGAGAGTGCGATCGCCGCTCATTTTGAATACTTATGCTGTCTGGCCGGATCTCAACGATTAGCATACGTTCCTGTGGTTGCGTCAGGGTATCAGTTCACTTTAACTTTTTGCGATTTCTGGGTTGACTTTCAATTTAGACCGAATGCGCTTATCATCCATTATACTTCGAATAACCAAGTTGCCCAGGACGGAGAAATGATCTTAATGGATGCGGGGTGTGAATACAAGTTAGACAACCTCTATTTATCTTTCGCTTTGTCTAACCAAGGAACCCCAGCGGTTACGCTTCAGATATCAGTCAGATTCCGAATCCTTTCGATATCTGTACCTGACTCTAACTACGTGTTGTGCAGCACGCACATATCCTGCCTCTGGGTCATTTAGTGAACCGCAAAAAGATCTCTATACGGCTGTTCTCAATGCCCAGAAAACGTTGATATCTCTGTGCACAGAATCGGCTCAACTCGATTTACACCAACTCCACCGCAAGTCATGCGATCTTCTGCGAACCGAATTAAACCAAATAGGTTTCAGTCTGTACACTGGAGATTTAGAAAGGGTATTGTACCCGCATTACTTGAGTCATCCTATCGGAATAGGTGTGTCTTTGTCTGATTTCCTTTGTTGGACGCGGGGCATAATGGGAACTAACAAGATGAAACTTAGATCTGCATGAGTCGGCATATCTTGCACGCAGCGATTCGTACGTTCAAATCTGGCATGTCAGACTTTTGTCCACTGAACAATAGTCCGCTTACTAGATTGAAGGCAGGAATGGTGATCACTGTGGAACCAGGTAGATCCGTCTGGCGTTTATCTTGCAACGTCGCTTATCCTCTCCAGGCATTTACGTACCCCCGGTCTCTCAATTTCCCCGGGCGTTCCACAATTTGGGCATTCGAATTGAGGTTCGTGAATGGAACCGATATCTTTAACGTACAACTGTGTTCCCTTCTTATGTTTTCCACAGGATGAGGTTCTCGTAGGAAAGGACTACCCGGTGATCCTGAGCGTCGCAGCTCCCAAAGAGGTGAGTCCATTTTGCTCCACGCCACTCAATATAAACAATAAGGTTGTCCACTTAGATTGTAGACGTAGAAGGTGCATGCCAGGGTCAGTTGGGACTAGAGCCCCTCTGAGGTATCTACTATCTACGGCATTAATCTTATCTCGTTGTATCCCTCGAGCGCATCTCGAGCATTCTCAAATTTCCGCCTCCAAGGCCCTGAGAATTTGATCACGCCTCAACCACTTTTCTTCAGGTATGAAGTACCAACTGAGAAAAGCAAAGATGGTAATAGCCGCTATAATGATGACGTTCTGCATATCGCCACATCAGACTAAAGCAGCGATGGATTGAATTTGTGACCTACAAAATTGAACGTCTGTGCAGTGACCGGGAAGTAAAAAGGAGAGATATCGACCTTTTGGGTGGGAATGAACTTCCATGTGGCATCAACATTGCAACACAGATACCTACCGCAAAGATGAGAGCATTGAAGGCTGCGGCGCAGATATAGAACGGTTTCGCCCATTTGCCAAGCTTGAAATGCGAAGACTGAAATTTGTCCGGGGTCACAAACAGTCGCAGCAGGGCGATGAGTCCGTATGCTGCGATGGTCGGAGCAGCGCCGGCTGACACCAAGGACGTAAATGCGACTTGACTCGGTAAAATCGTGCATAGAAGGGCGGCAGCAAAGATAAAGATGACGGTTACCGCGTTGCGAGGTTGCCCTTGCTCGTCGACTTTCCCAATCCAACTAGACAAAGGAAGCACGCCGTCACGAGCAACGGCAAACACCAGCCGCGACGAAGCCACAATGGCCACCGTCGTGTTCTATGGAATCAAGGCTAAGTGGACAACGCGGGCCATACGATCCATTCATACCATGATAAGGCCAAGGACAGCCAAGATCGTCATGAAGATACTCGCTTTCTTGCCCAAAGCCATAGCATAAATCTGGACAAATGGCTGTGGCGCGTCGAGAGCAAACACGGTGTCGAGGTCTGGTGTGCAGAACAAAAACAGGATGGTGGTAACGAAACCGAGCACTCCTGTTGCAATGGCGCTCATCAGAATACCTTTGGCTGCAACAACACTGGCAGAAAAGATAGTAGTTAGAATGTAGTACCATTGCTTGACAGCGCATGTTACCTGGCGTTCTTGGTTTCTTCAGCAATATGGCCAGATGCATCGAATCCAGTGAGGCTCCCGGCGGTAAAGAGGCTGTAAATTGACTTGAATCACTCTTCTGAATGCATCAGGGGATAAATGGAGGACGCACAAAGACAAGATCCAGTTCCACCCAGCAGGGGCCCCGGTGCCATTGTCTGGTTAAATGTGAGTCAGATAATAAGATACATTCGACGTGATCCGGGCGCACAAGTTGTTGTGAACACCTCCGCGGCCGATCGGAATCCGTATGTTTTTGACACCCCGATGGGAAGCCAGATGAGACACAAGAAAAAATCGAGCATAAGCAATCCGATGGAAAACTTGAACACGCCAGAGTAGAGTCTAGGGGGGAGGTAGTTGATGGCCACAGAGATCAACAACATCAATTCCGAGAGCATCCAAACAAACGCGCGCCATTTGATGTTATCATTGTCGATACCACCAGGGAAGTCGATCTCCCACACAGCCAGTTGGGACACGATGTAGTTCGCGGTAGCCTGTCAACAAATAAAGTCATCGTCTAACACCCTGGTTGAATGGGGCCCCGGCTCACTTGACAATTACTCGCGGTAAAGGTCATCCATGCTGTGCAAGCCCACCAAGCGACTAAGAAGCCGAAAAATCTCCCATACTTTGGTCCAGCACTCTCAGCAGCCCAAACATAGATGGAGCCGCTCAACGGTAACGCCGAACATATTTCCGCCAGGACAGCAGCAGTGATGACCATAAAGATGACGGTAATAATGAAGGACGACCTAGTCGAAGATGAGCCTTTCAAATCACTGGTACATTAGAGATTTCTAGATACCATGTCGCGGCAGGACCTCCCGCGAGTAATCCCAGGAACAAATACGAACTGAAAGCAGTCTGCCATTAGCGGGAATTCGAGAGTTCACACATATTCATACCGAACGGCGCCGATGAAGTTTAGAGCGACGAAGCTTGCAGCAAAACTTTCGAGAAGGTGCCAGTTGCGATGGAGTTGCTAGGGTATACGTTATGGAGCGCTCAGCGCTCAGCGACCGAACGGAATACCAAGCAAGACGTCATCTTACCTGCTTGTAGCCAAGTCGATTCTGAAAAGTAAGGTGAGTAGTGTCAGCTCTCTACATGCAAAGAGGGGCGAGACTGTGGGGGCTTCCCTACGCAGGTATGAGCGCTGTTCAGGTTCAAGCGGTATGATCTCAATCTCCGGTGCATCTTTCCCAGAGGGTACACCTTGAGACTCTGCAGAATGCAGGTCAAAGTTGCGTATCCTCAGAGTCCGCGACCAGAGATACCCGCAGCCCTTTCCAGTCTGTCATTGCCATGAACTGACGTTACCGGTTACCCGTAACGCTCAACGATCATCCTACGTGGTATCCATCCCATCGTTGTAAACGGTGTATTACCAATTGCAAGGCATCCATATCTTCCGTGGGAGAGGCGGTTTCATGGCCGTCTTGCACGGGTTTGTGACCCTCTGCGCTAGATGGAGTGGACATCAAGTTGTGGCGAGGACGCTTGGGGAAAGAAAGTGATAAGCGCTAACGCCGATTGCGTGCAGTATAAATACACGATGCTGTAGTACAGATGTATGTAACTCCGATGTCAACGCCAAAGTTCACGCCACCAATCCGCGAACTCCCTCACGGTATGTTCAGACGCTATCGGATTGTCAGACATTGGCAGGTATCTGAAACTTACGTGGGCGTACCTGTTTCAAGTTTTTGATGAGGTGCCACTCTTCGTTGGACACATCAGCTTTGAACGAGGACTACGAGAATCCCTTTAGAACGGAAATTCCATCAAGTGTATTCGCGTTTACCTTGAGAACATCGATGCTTTGTCTTGTGATGTGGCTAAGAAGCTCGTCCTTATCGTCGAAATGGCGACCGAACATCTTGGCTGACTGATAAACGGCATGCTCAATCTTGACGGCTACGCCACCACCCGTTTGGGATTTCTTAACAATCTGCAACAACAAACTTCAGTCAGCCTGAGGATCGCAAAATAACCCGGCGACTTACTTCGAATGGCTTGTGGTTAATCTCTAATGATGTTCTACGAGTGCGCTCGTGAATACCGATCCAAAACCAACACCCTTGCCTTGCAACTTACATTTTCCCAAGGCTGATGATGTCCCTCTTCTGGGCCACTGGGTCGACTTTCACCACGCAGATGGGCGTACCGACTCGTAACGTTCCCTCGATGATATCTACTCCCAAGATGATGGGGTCTCGTTTACAGAATGCAGCGATGGTCTTCAAGCGACAGGGCCAGACAGCTTGTGGCGCAGCATCTCGGCGCTTG
>JBBPMD010000303.1:0-31347 GCA_038090095.1 Zangia roseola
AAACATATTAGATGACACCATCCCTGACCTGGACCATTGAGCGGGTGATCGAGTGAGTCTAAAATTTGAGTTCAGGGGAATAAAGCGTCCGGGACGTACCTTCTGCATAAACCCAGATACCCGCACAATGTCGACTACCTGCGCTTCGCTCTCCATTGCAATCACCAGATGTTCCAGCATCTAAACAAGCAAACCAAGCGTAAACATAATGTACAAGCTCAAGATTCGCCACCACTAGGTCACTCACGTCCTCCACCTTGTCGACGGGGATTCCCGTGCAGAGCGCGACGATCTTCTTGCACTGGTACTCCTTTTCTGCGCTCGCTCCCTGCAACGACTTTAGTCTTGCCTCCATCAAATCCTCCATTCTCTTATGCCATAGTTTCAGTCGTCGCAAACGTATCAGGCTCGCGACAGAATCAGTTGTTGGTATTGGGGGCTCGGTCTCCACACTAAAAGAAATGTCCATCGAGCCTGCGACTCCCGTCATAGTGGAGCTCGGCCCCCGCCATTGGAATGCAGGACCTGCCGTTTCCCGCCCATCCCTACCAGAGAAGTCTGTCCTCCCTGTCCAGTCGAAGCTGTCTTCCTCCGCAATTGCTTTTTCAAGATTTCGTATTCGTTGATGCACCTGGTCAAGTTCCGCGCATCGGCTTTGCCATGATTGTATCTGTTTTCGTTGCTCCGAGAGTTCTCGGGTGGCAGCGCGAAGGTGAGCCTGCGTTAGATCCAGCGAGTCTTGCTTCGTTTTGAGCTCTGCAGAAAACTCGGTACTGAGGTTTTGGATCATCGTAGTCATATCTATGAGTGGATGAACACCAAATATGACGGCGGGAATGGAGATACAATACCTGCGATGATATCCTGGCTCTTTTGCACCGGAGCTGAAGGACCGGTTCGCAATGATGCCAGAAGGTCCTCTGCTCGAGGACCACCGCTCAGCTCCTGGAAAAGAATTGAGCAGTGGGGCAAGTGATCAATTGCGGGACCTACTTCGACTTCTACGCCGAAATCGCCAGGACGAAGGCCAAGTTTATTTGGCAATATTCGGTTAGCACCGACATCCAGCAACGTTCTAACCAAGCTTCGATTGCCGACGCGCGCGGCAATATTGAGGGCGGTATCGCCATGCTCATCCTGAAGATCGACGATGGATCTAAAGTCGCCACCCTGGTTTTGTGCTATCCACATGAATATCTGGTCGAGGTAATATCGGGCACAGACTGCGCGGCCTTGTATGCCAGCGAGATACATGATATGATGGATGACTGATTTCTTGGAGGAGTCAAGGCTGCGTATAGATTGATGTAGTGTTTGGACGATGACATTGAATGAATGTTGATCAGAATTATGGGTGTCGATGGAAGCACGCATGAGAGGGGTTTCACCGGCAAAGTTTCCGCGGTGTATGTCGGCACCTGCGGCAATGAGGTGCTCCAGGATGTTCTGGCGACCAAGGGACGCGGCGAGGTGAAGGGCGGTGTGACCCTTGTCGTCGAGGACGGCATCGACATCGGGAGGAAGGGTCGGGTCTGGGGTGATCTCGCGCAAGAGGTCAAATACAGGGCTAGGATCGTCCTGGCGGCATATGGCAGCTATGAGCTGAGCACGACGTGCGTCTCTAAAAATGGAAGTGTCGCGCACGAGGGGTGGTTTCGTGGAGAATCGGAGAGGGAGAGAATCGGGGTCAACACCATTGACAGAGTTACCGTTGGTAGAAGGGGGATGGGGAGAGGGCGCGTCATTGACAGGAAGGGGTTGGGAGGAAGGGGCGGAGGATTGCGAAGGATCAGGGTGAGGGGAGGGTTCTTTGCGAGGGCGTTTGATGAGAGAGGGGCCGTCTTCTTGTAGTGGGGATGGATGGAGGTCGGAAGGCGCGTCGAGGAGGGAGTGGGATGGGTGGGGGTATGGGAGGGAGTGGATGGTGGGAACGACCTCCGAATCTGATCTGGCACGCTTGAGGGATTGTTGGATCGGAGGGGGGGTCGCGGAGGGTGCGGAGGGGGTGTTGGCGGACTGGTATGCGGAGGAAGGGAAGATGGCAGACCTAGAAGGGGCTAGGGCAGAGGTGGAGGGGGTGAAGAGACCTTGGGCGCGACCCTGGTTGAGGAGACGGAGTGCGGAGCCAGGGATCATGGAGGAGGAGGGAATGGCAGACTGGGGATAGGATGGGGCAGCTGATATCGGACGGGGAGAAGGCGCGGTGTTCCCAGCGGGGAGAGAAGTGAGCGAGGAGGTGGACGGGGTAAAGTCGAAAAGCGGTACAAGGAGGGGCGCGACGCCATACTGGGCGGCAATGTCACGACCGCGTTCGAGTGGGATCCTGGCAAACGAATGAGAATGGACGAATGGACGAGTTGTGGGAAGTGTACCAGGTGCCTTGGTATTTACCGTATCCACCCTGCACGATCTCGTGTTTTCCAGGGAGGATTTCTTTCTCGAGTATCTTTGTGCGTTTCCCCTTTTCTATGCCGGCGACTTTGAGGATCTGGGTCGCATTCACATACGAGTCACCGCGTCTGCGCATGACGGCGATGCCACGGACCATGCACTCGTACACCTAGAGGAGTCAACAGCGGGTCAACAGCGAGATAGAACGTCTACAAACCTGCACGGACGAGTAGACGGCATTGTATATTTTGACCTGAGCTTGCATCAGAACGGTGACTGAGCTCACTCTGACGCGGTCGGACGCGCTCTCTTCCATCCCGTGGGAAAGTGTCACGTGTACATATATTCTTAGGATCATTTCAGGTTAATCCAAAACTATGGAACACGAACCGCTCCTGGGCAGTGCAGCTGTGCCTGTTTGGCCAGTCATACACGCAATCAGAGCAGTCAGTACAATACAAGATCGTAGTACCACTACTCATTCATACACAGGACATCGTCGTACGTCGTCGATCTACCAACTTGACACGCTGACATGACCGTATCTACAGCACTATATCGGTGTGTGCTTCTTCTTGTCATCGTCATCTTACTCATCACCGTGCAGATGCACCCCTTACTTTTGAAGCTGTGCGTTAGATACCCCTGTCTTTCCACCTCATCCTCATCCTACCCAGCTCACCGGACCAGACCTGACGTACACGCTCGTTCGCCCTCTCGAGGACAAGTACAATGCAATACAGCGCGCAGGAAACAAGTCTGTCGTATTCGCTTTTCTCTTGAACAGGATCTACTTTGTACGCGACCAAAATGACCTCACTAATGGCCCTCTCTCTGCAACACGTGCCGCCCTATGCGAACTCCTCGCTATCCGCATCCTTCGCGACAACGGTCACAGCCTCCTCGATCTCGTCTCCACCCTCACCACCTCTTGGCCTGTCTGGTCCGGCGCAGACCCCCAGTTCCTCGAGCTCGCCAGACAGTTCCGCGACGACGATCTCGAGGACCATGTCGGAAACGCGATCGAACTCGCCATCATATCCAAGGCTCGTCGCTTCATCAAAATCCCTCCGTGTCAGCGAGTCATTCATAGCATCTGGATGTATGTCCGCCCTCCTTTCTCTTCTCCTCCTTCGTCTCACTGGCACAGTGGAAAGTGTGTCTATCAGGCGGAGTGCAGTCATGTATTCCTCTCAGATGTATGCTACCTCTTCTAGCTCATCCTTCTTCCGACGCATCCCTTCTTTAGCGTTACAAGCGCACTCCCATCCACTTTTACGATCCTCACAAGGCACCCCTTCTCGATCACTACCGGTATATCTCCTCTACTCCCTCGGAATCCATTTCTCATCATCATCCACAGTCTCAAGGTTCCCGCTATTCGTGCCGTCTTGGAGTACATAAAGTAACTCCCATCTCTTCTTCCCATATCTGCACAATAACTCTGTTTCAGTTTCCTGATCCTCTTCATCTTATTCGCCGTCGCTATCGAGATGAATGAACGTCACAGGTTAAACACCCCCGAAATCATATTCATGGTCTATGCCCTCGGATTCACCCTCGAGAAGATTGCAGCCATGCAGGAACACGGCATCAAGGGTATGTTTTCTCCACTTTTCTTCCGAACTCACTCACATCCGCGTAGTCTACTTCAAGGGTACTTGGGTGAGCCCTGCGATACTCGAACACAGTTTATGGGGGACGTCTAATTCGAGTCACATACTTTAGAACGGTTTCGATCTAGCCTTTGGTATGGCACCTCTTACTCTCATCTTGACCTCATCTCACCTTTGCTCACCAGTGACCGCATACTTCATCTATGCGATATTTAGGTTATATGGCATCGTTTATCACGGTTAGTATACATATCCTCTGTTCTTTTCATGCTCACTATGCATCATAGAGCGATGGGCCAGAGATATCGGCATCGATTTTCTCGCAGTGATTGCTTGTTTATTGTTCCCAAGGTAGGCATCTCTCTGCTCTGACGATCTGTCAGTTCATTAGTACTTGTAGACTTGCTTTCGTCACGTTAAAAGACAACCTCATGGTACTCTCCCTCCGCGCCATGATGATGCAGTTCGTCGCCCTTATGCTCATAGCGGTCTTCTGTTTCTGCGGCTTCTTTTATGCTTTGTGGACGTAAGTGGTTTAATACGCTCTCCGATTCACTCTAACTAGCGGCTAGCTTGAATCGTAAAGGCGCAGGGTAAGTTCCGCTATCCCTGTATTGTGTTATTGTGAATGACGCGGTTTGTCTAGGCATTCCTCGAGGTAATTGCCTGTTCCACTTCCCTAAAACCCATATTTGACTGTTTCATTTGCCCAGCACTATTGCGTGGTGGATGCTTGATCTCTGGTTCGGACTAGATGCGAGTGGTTTCGATAGAGCAAGTATGTCCTTCGCATCCGTATCCTTCTAGTTATTCACACGTGCAGGCGAATTCGACCCCTTCTTTGGGCCTGTCCTCATGATCACATATGCGTGCCTGAGCAACACGCTATTGCTGACCGGTACGTGTTCATTCTCTTGCAATAATCTGAGACACCTCACCCGGTGATGTAGTGCTTGTTTCTGTGAGTCCGCTCAACCGAAACGTCATGGCATCTTGATACATCTCTGGACAGATCTTGTCGAATACATTCGCTAGAATCAGCGAGGATGCCGCTGCCGAGGTCGGCTTTGAGTTACCGAATTCCAATTATCTCGCTCACTTTGTGATTTTTAGGCCATGTTCAGAAAAGCGGTTTCTACAATTGAAGGGTACGTGCTTTTTATATGATATTCACCGGGGAAGTGATACATGACCACATTAGGGTCAAGGCCGACTCGCTGTTTTCATATCAGCCACCCATTAACCTGGTAGCCGTGTGCATTCTTCTCCCTGCTAGTTATGTTCTGAGCCCCAGATGGTTCCACAAAGTGAGTGGTTCAAGCCTTGCCAACAATTTCTCGCTGATTCGTCGGAAGGTGAACGTGTTCATGATAAGGTCATCTGCCATTGCCATCTGCGTGCTACTTGGTAGCTAACCCTCGCCCGCGCGCAGACTTACAAATTTTCCTATCTTGCTCGTGATCGCGTGGTATGAACGTAAGTTGGGTTACAATCATGACGACATTCGCTCATCTTGACGTAGGTCAGGCGAAGCAGACCGGCTCGCTCAGTTTCTACGAGACGATCTCGTCCATGTTCGAAAAGGTCGTTGATACTCTACCTCGCTCGATCAAGCGGATGTGTAAGTGTTTTAGAACTTCCTCCTCACTTGGGTAATGATGATTGACCCCTTTGTAGCATTGTTTGAAGGGCTTGCAGGATCGAGTGCGGATATCAACGTCGTAGGTTCCGCTTCCTTTTGAATAAACACAGAATAGTCAGACATCATCAGATTTTTGACATCGAAGACGAAATGGAACCCCTTCCGGATATTGAAGACCAAGAGGAACGCTCCCTCCCTGGGCCCCGTCAGAACAATGGCCAGGAGCGCCGGGTATCCCGCATGTCGAGTCGTCTTTCGACACAATCAAATCATCTGTATCCGGCCCGGCCACCATCTCCAAAAGAACATGCTTATGGCCCGCCTACAGTGCTGCGTCCGCCCTCCCCACAGCGAAACCCCATCCATCTCCGACATACTTCCACGCCCATCTCCCTCCGCAGACGACTGACACCATCGCTCCACAAACCCGACATCGCCCAAAGCCCCCTCGCCCAAATCTTCCAACCACTCATCCTCGACGAAGTGCCAACGCTCGAAGAACCCTTTTCAGACAGTGCAAGTGGCGGTGGCGGATCGTTGTTTGCGCCGCAGATCAGCTACGGCCCCGCGACGCGTCGTCGGTTGACGTCGATGCAGTCCACGTATAGGCGCCCGAGCGATGCATGGGCGACCCGGCCGGCGGGATCGGGGAGGCCGATATACCCGCCGCCCCTGGATACACGCCCGGAGACGTTGGCCAGTGGTCCGTTGTCAGCCTCACCTGACAATCGGGAGCCAAGGGAGATTGCGACGGTGGAGCAGACGGAGGAGATTGCCGAAGAGAATGGCGGGATGACAGAGTTTGTGAAACGGTTGGAGAGGATCGAGGGGCGGCAGCAGCGTATCGAGGATTTGCTCGTACAACTTCATGCTCAGCTGCAGCACTAAGAAAAGCAGAGTTTGGGTGATCTAGTTGTTCGCGTTTACTCGATTCATTGCATTTATGCCTCGAATACAGTCTCTTTTTATTTTTAATCCCAGGGGCATCGAGACGGAGCACGGACCGAGTACTAGTCGCTGTAGATACCGGTACAAGTACAGTGGAGACAAGAACTACGCACGGGGAGCTAAGATATCCGCCAGAAAGAGAGAGAACAAGAAAACCGATCAATGAAGATGACTGATAACTTATCGCCAACACGACGCGCCCACACTAGCCCCATCGTCGAGGTTCTTGTCCACGATGTCGTGCCCACCCAGCGTCCACGGGCCGTCCTACAAACTCGCCACTGGCACTCCGGTCGCTGGCACCTCCGCGTCCGCGTCCCCGCCCCCGACCACGTCCGCGTCCATTAGGCGGGGACTGTGGCCACCCACTGCGGTCGCCCCGCTCGTCACGATACCGCGCGTCTGGGCCATCATCACGGTCGTACCGTCCCAGGTACCCACCCGCGCGTGGACCGGACGGGGGCATCCCAGGCTGAGGCGGTGTGCGCGGGTGTACGGCCATGTACGGCGCCGTACCCGGTGCGGCGGTGTGAGGTGCGGGGTAGGCAGACGGACCTGGGCCTGCTGGGCCGGGACCGGGTGGTACAGGTACAGATGGCACGGGGAGAGGCACGCCACCGGGAGGCCAGTGTAGCTGACCGTGCGGGGCGGGTGCCGTCGTCGGGAGGTGCGTCTGTGCAAGGCTGGGTGGGTGCGCGACGTTGGCGACCGCGGTGGCGAGGCCGCCAGAGATACCTGGGACACCGCCGTTGCCGGAGGAGAGGGTGCGGAGGATGGCTTGGATTTGCTCGGGCGTGAGGGCGGCGACTTCAGCGGCGAGCGCCGAGTTGGCGAGCTGTGGGTAGGCTTGGAGGGCTGCTGAGAGTGAGGGGGGAGGTAGGGAGGGCGCTGGGAGTGATGGGAGTGGGGCTGGGGCTGAGGGCTGGGGTTGGGGTTGGGGCAGGCTGGGTACTGGCAGCAGCGTAGTTGGCAAAACAGGCGGCGGAACGAGTTTCCCCCTAACCAGAATCCAGATGCCGATCACATAGTTATTTTGGCGGATCTTGGGCAGGCGTAATTCATCCAACAGCTCGATGAAATCCGGTAATGGCATGCTAGCCATGAGCGGCACCATGTAAAGCTCCTTTCCGGGATGGTAATCCTTGGGATGATGCCCCCATGGGAATACGAGTCCATGACGACTAGAATGAATGAGGCGCGGTAAATGAAACGGTCATTGAAGGTCATTCAGCGGACTTACTTTTTGTGTAACAAAAAGTCGCTAAAGGTTTGAAGCATGCCATCGGCACCCTCGGGGGAGAACGCGCAAGCGACGAGCTCTTTTTGTGGGTTCAATCGAGTTTGGAGTAGGAACTGTGCAGAATTCTCTGTTGGCACTCGACCGTCGATCCGTAGCGTATCAGCCGGGAATAGTGTTCTCCAGAGAGGGGAATCAGCGCCCAAAGACCGACCACCAACCTGCCGGGCAACAACCGGTGCCACTTGGGGAATCGAAGAGTCGACAGGCATGGCAACCTACAACGGAAATGAGCCACGACGACCCTGCTGAAACAATTCAATTGCTCACCTTCCCCGTCCATACCGATGGAGTCGCTAGAAACGTTGCCTCTGGGTCTTGAGGTCGCTCATCTTGGACAACGTCCGTATCTTGGTCCTTTTCTAAGAACATGTCGAAGTCTTGATCGGTTGCCTCACGGGGAATTGTGTCCACCTCCATCGGGTGACTCCTGTGTTCTTGTTCCTGTTCGGGGACTGTTTCTGATTCTTTAGCTATCTCTTGCGAAGCAGCCTCTGTTTTCGGAGATGACCATAGAGCATTCAGATCAAAGGATGCACGCGCGGGTGTCTCCGGCTTCGTTGCTTGCGTTGGTGAAGTAGAAATCACGGGGGACAGTTCGGAAGCAGAAGAGGATGGAGGAATTGTTAGTGGTGTTGGGGGCGCAGGTTCAGGTGGCGCTGGCGGATCAGATCCCGACGGCATGATAGACGCTTCCAAAGCGGGGGCGGATAAATGATTATCAAACGTGTCCTGTGGAGCGGGTTCATCATCCAAGTGAATGAGATCGGTAATATCAAGTTCTAGCTCGGGGGAGGTCTGGAGGTCGGAGGTCGGCGCAAATAGGGGGTGAAGTGGGGATCGCATGGTGTCACCCACGGGTGAATAATTGTCATGATGTACAGGAAGGTGGCCGCCCCATGTGGCGCTCTGTGGCACAATTGGGGATTCGGGTGGTATCGACCCTTGTGAGACCGAACTAGCTCGGTCCCTCTGATGTTGCTCGGCAGCCTTGAGTCGCGCCTGCCGCTCCCTCTCCCGACGCTCCTCTTCCCGACGTTCTTCTTCCTTTTCCCGTTCCTTTTCCCGTTCGCGCAGCAAGGTTGCCGACTCCCCGTTGAGATCTTCGATATCTTGCAAACCCTTGTGTGTGATCTTTGCGCGCGGAACCAGGGTCTTTTTCAGAATCGAATGTTCCAGAGCCTCTTTTTCGGCGAGCTTGATGGACTGCTTCGTTTCTTCATTGGCCAATTCTGTGGAACTCATTTGAGAAAGCTCCATCGCAGAAATAGTGGCGTAGCATATCCGCCTGTGAATAGCGACGCGATCCTCCTGAGTCAGATTGAAAGTAAGCATACGAAAACGTTCCCTATTCAAGCGATAGGTCAGTTGGGGATATGGATTGCGAACGAGACACTCACTTGTATTTGGGCCCGACGCCGAGCTTGCCATGCTTGTCAGGTTCGCCATAAAGTTCGAAGAGACATTGTTCGAGCTCTGAGGCAAATGCATCTGCTTCATTTTGTAGTCGTTGCTTGTCTTCGTCAGCAACATCTTCTGCTTTCAACTCGATCTTGTTTCCAAAATCGTCGTCCTTGTGAGGGTACCGAAGGAAAACTGGATGAAGCATCTCTCGGAGCTTTCCTAGGCAGTACTTTCTCGCTGGATCATCTTCTGCGGAGAGAGGGGCATCTGAGGACTTTTTACGTTTGGTTTCTCGGGCATTGTGCGACGCGCCGGATTTGCGTTTCAGCTGGGCAGGTGATGCTCTCCTTTCGTCCGATAACGGGGTGCTAAATTTGCGAGGCGGGAGGTCTGTGTTTGTATCGGAATGATGTTCTGAATCTGAGGTATAGGCTACGTGGCGCGTCCGACGCTATTAATGCCGTGTATCAGTAGCCAGGCATGACGCAACCAGGTCAGAGTACACACCCTAAACGGACGTCTCCCCTTTACTTTTTCTGGTTCTGCTACATACTCGTCTTCACTATCTGGGTCATCTTCTGATTCCGAAGGTGATAATGCGGGAGGTGGTGTTGGAGGCCGTGGAGGTAGATTTGAACAGTTGTCATCGTGTACAACGTCGATTAAGTCGGGGTGGGTTTCTGCACCTTCCCACTGCACTGCGGACTCTAGTCAGCATTGATGGCCAAAAAAAAACCACGACGAAAGCAGACAAAAAACGAAGGGGCTCCACGGCTGCGATTGAGCGATATGGCGGCGGCTTAGTCGGTCGTGGGCATCTACGATTATACAGGGCGCTCAAACTACCGGGCTCATACCAGATCATCGGACTCAACAAGCATAGCTGCGCGCCAATAACGTAAAGCCTCTCAGCCTGTGAGGATGCAGAGCGCCGCGATTGGGCTGCAGACGCATGGACACGACCGTTACGACAGCAACCATCGTGCAAGAGGGGCGGATGGTCTGGCAGAGAAAGCGCGAGAACAAGTGCCTCAGGCGACGACGGGTAGCGCACAGGTTGTAGGGGTACAGAACTTATATGCTCGATATATATTGTGCAAGTGCAGGAACGCCGCGCGTTGTCGTAGAAGAGCAATCGGGAACCGGTAACACTCACTGATCATGCGGCGACCGGTATTTTCGGTACAAGTAGGACAGACATACACCTCTGGGCATGGTGAGCAAAAAAAGAATTGAATGCGATAAGAAAGGACATACCAAGATCTTCGGCCTGCTCTACACTAAGCTTTACACACCGGAAATGGTACCTGGGTATATTTAGTGATCACGCTCGTGAGGAGATTGAAGACGGAAGATGTGAATAAGCAAACGTACCACTCAGCGCACTCTGAACAGCAGACCATAGGCGAACCATCGTCAGGCTGATTGCATAGACAGTAGGTGTCATTTTGGATGTGCCTTGGATCGTGTGTCGGCTGTTTTGGGTGTGCCTTTGATCTGCTGCGTGCCGTGCGAGACCTGTTCTCCTTCTCTACATCACTCACTGCGTCGTCTGACTTTGTCAGTTTATCTTTCGCGCGGGATTGGATATCTTTGGACGCTGATTTCGTTCGTGAGCGGGCAGGCATTGACGATGTAAAAGGACAGGAGAAGTTTAAACTCCGCATGTGTTCCGTGGTGGCACATGTTTGCTCGACTTGCTTTGTAACACAGCGTCGATGTCAGTGTCGAGCACGACGTTATCAATATTAATGGTGAGTCGCCCGGGACACGTCGTGTATATTATACATTGACTTACTGACTCGTCCTGGAGACGTACCCCTTGCGTCGTTGTCACGTGTCATATGCGAGGCCTCATGGCCTGATGGTAATCAGAGCGCATTTGAATTACTTTTGGAAAGCTTGAAAATGCTAATTGAGTCTGCCGTGACTGCCAAATGAGGCGAGCTCGGGTCTACTAGCAGGTGCGCCACTCGGTCTGATTATTGACCGGGGGTGGAGACACGGGGTCGACGAAAGGAGTTCCCCGGAATAGATTAGCAGAACGTCGCTGGCCAACTTACCAATGCTGCCATGCGTTGCGTCATACCCATCGGCGACCGAGGCGCACCTTGGTATCACATTGTCATTGGCCCCGAGACGTCATATTTCAGCAACCCCACATTCACTCCTCCCACGGCTAACCATCGGCGATGTCCTTTGTCTGGGCGTCTTCTCTCTGCCCACGTTGCTTCCGTGAGTGATATCTCCCGCATTCCCGCGCACTTTCGATATTTCCTTCCCGCTTCCTCTGCCGCGCCTTTCACCGCCGGTTCGTCTTACGTCCACAACGCCTAGAAACCAGTGCAGGATCGACCATCAAGGCCCATCACACGGTCAGCTTCATTCATTTCCCTTGAGAATTCCCGTAGCCGCGTATGCTTGCCACCCCTTCGCTTTCTCGGTTCTTCCTGTTCTGCCATCTGACATGCGTGTCTTTACGACAGTCTACTGACCTTTTCTGTCCTTCATATCTCCAGACCGCCGCTATTCTTATCTCGCACGTTCCTGCTCTTTATCCACTTCCTCGTTCGACCCCACCTGTACCACCTCCGCTCTTACTACATTTCCTAGTCTCGCACCGATCGTGGCGCTGCATGCGGTTCATGCATGGCCATCCTCACTGTATCTAGCCCTTCTAAGCCGCACTTTCTCAATCCCTTTCCGATGACTTCCCAACACCGTGGCAATCTCAAATCGCCGCCTATCCCGTTCGTGCTCTCTGCGCGCGGTGTGGATGTTTCTGCCTCTTCTTCTCAACTGTCAGCATACCACGATGTACCCGAGTCTTCGCAAACGACGTTCAGGCAACGCATCCGATCCTCCCTTGAATACGGTCTCAAGACTGCCACGCGGTCAAAGGCCAAGTTTTCATCATCTGACCATGACTTTGATACCATCTCTGCCCAACAAAAAGACTCGACTTCTGGAGACGTCGTTGTGAAGGACGACGACAATGACAAGGGCAAATCTGGGATGTTCAGGCGACTTGAATCCAAAGTGGGGCTTCGACGGGCAGCTCGCGATTCCGCTACGCCATCCTCAACTCCGACCATATCTCCCGCTGACGAGAGTAGGGTCAGCGCAGAGCGTGTAAACAATGCGGAGAGGCATGATCAGCATCGCGTGGCAGGTTGGACGAGCTTCATCACCCCTTCCCTGCGACAAGCCTCAGTGTCTTCACCTGCCGTCCATCTTTCTTCCCTTCCCATACCTTCTGCGAACTCTCAATCCGCTGTGGTCATTAACACAACGTCGAATCTTGTGACTGGTTCTACCACGCGCGACCGCACCCGTCGAGCAAGCATGCAACCTACAATTGGGGAAATTAGTGCGCCACAACCGCTAGCCCCTCGTCGAGAACATAGAAGCCGCAATGGGACCCCAGAGCGCAATGGGACAGCGTCTCCGCGAGCTAGTAAATCTAGACCTTCGCCTATATTTACTCTTCCTTCATCCAATATTCGGTCTTCCATCGACTCGCCTCGGAAAAGCAGTGATTTGCCAAGTCCACCTGATCCTCCCAGTCCACAGCCAGGTGGAAGGGGGCGCTTGGGAACGGCAGCCAAAAGGCCAGGGGCCACAAGTGCAACACATCTTCCTCTCACTGGCCCGCCATCACCTCCATCAACCCGCGCAATGAGTCCCTGTCAGACTCGGACGCAAACCAGACGAGTGACTCCGACTTCATATTCAGGCTTTGGCTCTATCTCGGCTACACACCTACCTTCGGGTCGTCCAATCTCCCCCACAACAAGTAAGCGACTATCAATCGATGCTCCTCGACCATCTACAGATGATTCACGTCGATCGTCAGCAGAGAGTCCTCATAGACCATTTGTGGAAACCCCAACACACAGTTCAATGGACTCTCGGAGACACTCGACGATGTCGCCTTCGCCGCGACCGATTTCTCCGTCTTCTACAGCACGACCTCGTGCCGCCTCCCCCTCGCAAAGACATCTGGGATATGTGCATAGTCACAACTTCAACTTGTCTGCCGTTTCAATCAACTCTTCCTCAACTCCCGAACAGCGGGAGCTGGTCCGCACCGCGATGTCGCTCTTATGCAAGGAATTACGTAAGCCACCACCGCACTTGTCACGCAGTGGTCATGCCAAAGAATGGGCCGAGGTCGAGGTTCGATTGCAGCCATTGGTGCGACTCGAGCGCATATTGGGAAAGAGTGGAGCTCTACCGAACGCAAGCTCGAGCCAGATCGGTGTAAATTTTTTCGTCAGCAATGCTGGAGAAGAGAGGGAAAGGAAACTCTTCTGCGAAGCGCTGAGGGACGGGGTGGTGTTATGCCAGTAAGCAATGTTCTCGCTGCACCGTGATATGTACTCAGATCTTCTTGTAGGTTGATGAACAAACACGTCCCATCTGCAATCTTGAAAGTTGATCCGCGAGAAGACAGCTTTAAACGCACTGGCAACATTACCAAATTTCTTGCAGCATGCTCTGCTCACGGAATACCTCCCGATGACCTCTTCTATCGTGACGACCTAATCGAAGCAACTCCGGAGGCCCTATGTCGCGTGGCAAGAACTATAATCTCCTTCTTGAAGTTCTTTGAGACGCCAGACGTGGACAGGAACAAAGTAATATTTGGTCAAGGCAACAGAGCCACCGTGGATGAGGCGTCCAATAATAGCGTTTATTCGCTATCATCCCTCTCTCGTGCCGCTTCGTCAACGCCAAATTTAACTCGGCATCGATCCATTTCTCCACCCTCCACTTCCGGCAGGCAACGCTTGGCGTCACCAGAGCCGGTTCTTCCTCCGTTACGATCAGACAGCCCTCAATCAGGAACTTCTTGTGGTACGGCACGTAACGTCAATGTACTAGTTAGGAACAGCGGTCCAGAAGACGACGTTCCTTCCATCAGGGGGGCCACTGCAGCCCCTAGATCGCCCCTGCGAACTCAGCCGAATTCGAAGCGCTATGAAGACAGTGGCAGGGAACTACCACACGATCCCAATTCCCTCGACTTTCCAACCCGTGAATCCCAATCTTCCAGTCCCACTTTGGGGGATTATGATCACGATTTTCCACTTCGGCAGTCAAGGACGTCAAGTAATATCACGGAGAACACCGCATATTCCAGTATCTTCGATCTACACCGCAACAGCAGTACCCAAAACAAGTTTGGTACTATCAGGACGGTCACTACTGAAGCCACGTCGCTTGGTTCAGAGGTTCCGTCCTTCACCAGGACAGAAGCTAGTTCTGTGGCTGCGTCCCTAGCGGAGGAAATGGCCAGAAGGCGCAGTACCAGTGGGGATGGTTCTCGAACCAGAGATCGAAGACCTAGCGAACCCGCCACTCCCGACCTTGTTCGGGTCCTTGAAGAAGAGGAGAACAGTGCTTGTGGGTCGAGCTCTCGCGAAACTGCTCGAGCTAGATCCCCCGCAGCTGATCGCGACCCCGAGCCCGAACACGTTCGTGTGCGACTTGGAAAAGGGAAGTGGCCTGATGACTTCATGGACATTTTTCAAGCGAGCTCTCCGCGGTCTATTCCAATCCAGACAAAGTCCAACAAGGAAGAGTCGAATTTTGGCTCCACTCCTTCTTCAACCTCTCCACCTCGAAAACCTTACCTTGTTGGGGTTTCCCGTTACAATGATGATAACGAATCAGTCCCACCCTCCCCGCGCCGGGCGACTCCTCATCGTGCCCGGCATAGTGCGGATCCTGTACTCATGCCCAAGGAATCTATCTTGCGCCTTGACACTAGTCCTGATAGTCCTATCTCCGCGTCACCTGGTTCCAGAGTGATACTACGCCGCCCAAGCACGAGAAATGGCGCTCGCCGCAATGGGATCTACGTACCACGCGTGGACGACCCAGACAGAGATAGCAGCTCCTCTGTGGTACCATTTCCGAGGGCGGTATCTGGTGATCACAGCTCCCGAGCATCTCCTACCCCCGACTCTCCACGTAGCCCAATTAGCCATCTAGATGGATCGCGCATACGGGGGCGAATCTATAGTGAATTTGACGATCCAAAGTCAAGACATCGCAGTCGACCGAATTCTTATGATGAACTTGGGAGGCAGCGTCGTTCCAGGTACGGGAATTTCATGAAGAAATAAGACTATGGCTAACAGAAATGCCAGTGATCTACCGGGTCGCGAATCGATGGATGGCAACACAGTGCGCCAGACGATTGTGGTTGCAGAAGAGGGGAAAGCAGCTATCCGATTCGTGAGTTTCTGTCCAGATATGACATCCTTTATACTCATTCGTCTCTGCTTTAAGCAACTCGGTAATTGCATCGGACGAGGCCAGTTCGGAGTCGTATACCGGGCTCTGAACCTGACCACGGGTCAGATGGTGGCTGTCAAGCGTATCCGACTCGAGGGCCTCAAAGAAGAGGAAGTCATGCAGCTCATGAAGGAGGTTGACTTGATGAAGAGTTTGTCGCATCCAGGCATCGTCAAGTACGAAGGAATGGTGAGAGACGCCGAATTCTTGAACATCGTGCTTGAGTAAGGAATCACTTTCAATGACACTACTGATCGCTGACCCTCGATAAAGGTATGCGGAGAGCGGATCGCTGGGACAGACACTAAAGGCGTTTGGTAAACTCAACGAACGCCTCGTCGCTGGCTATGTCGTCAAGATCCTAGAGGGCCTGCACTACCTCCACAAATCCCAGGTGGTGCACTGCGACCTCAAAGCTGCGAATATCCTCACTACCAAGACCGGGAATATCAAGCTGTCAGACTTTGGTGTCTCCCTTAATCTTCGGGCGATGGAACGTGAACTCAACAACGTGGCTGGCACCCCCAACTGGATGGCTCCTGAGGTGATCGAACTCAAAGGCGCTTCGCCCAAGTCAGACATCTGGTCTCTAGGGTGTACTGTCATCGAGCTCCTTACCGGTCGTCCACCCTACGGTGACATTACAAACAGCATGACGGGTGCGTGCCAATCCATGTGCTTGGCGTCAAATCTGACTGATTTGATTGGACAGTTATGTTCCGAATCGTTGAAGACGAGATGCCACCTCTACCGGATGACTGTTCCGATGCACTCTGTGATTTCCTTCAACAATGTTTCGACAAAGACCCTCTACAGCGCCCGGACGCGGAGACGCTCTGCGAACACCCATGGTTGAAGGTAAACTGGGACGCGCTCAAGGTGGGAGCGTTCTTGTAAGGCTAATGGCATGACTGATCTGTCCACCAGGAGCTTCGTCCTCAGGACAGTATCCCTTTCCTCCGCCGTGTCAGTACCGATCTTCAGAAGACAGATGTTGCCAAGGTACTTGCTCAGGTCGAATTGCCTATTATGGAGACTCCGCCGTCAGAGCCTCCGGCAGGACAGGAGTCTAGTACTGTACCGCAAAGCCTCCCCAAGTTCGGATCCGCATCACCCATCCCTGACGATACATCGTTTTCACCGCGGAATCACACATTCGTAAAGACCATCTTTGGGAAGCGTGAGTCGTGTTGCCGTTTGCCGTTTCAGTCTACTCAAATAGCGTACGAAAGCGATGAATTGTAGTGTGTGCCTTGGAAACGTCAAGAAGAACGCGGTCATTTGCGATCGATGCAATCTCATAGCCCATGCCAAGTGTGGGCCGGACGCACCACCGACATGTGACCTTCGATCGCAACTGCTGATGTATGCGCAGTTTGCAGAGAAGAGTAACACCAACGTATTCCATCCTTCCCAGGATGGTGCAGGCACGACTTCACCCACGACTACATCGATGGTTGTTCCATCTGAAGTTTCGTTCATTATGCCTGGCCCACGAGATCTCACATCATCCAGTCCTGGCTCTAGCCACGGGTTGCCTCCGAAGCCTCCTGCTGGATTCAGGATTATGTCTGGCTTCGGACGTTCACGTTCATCTCTATCTGTCTCTCAACCACCTGCCTCCACATCGCCGACTCCTATCGCCATCTCAGACAAGGCTCCGGAACGGAAATCATCCAAGCTGAGATACGACGTCAACTCGAAAGAGAGACCGCACTCCGAGTCCAGCAATAGCACGATTCCGAAGAGCGTCAAGACGATTGACAGTCAGTCGAGTCGACAAGAGCCAAGGCGATCGTTCTTCTCGATTATGGAGCCTGATACCGACTCTCAGCCTCAGACGAGTCAACGTGCCCCTGAAGGTGCAAGTTTGTCTAAAATCACTTCGAACGGATCCACGTTCGAAAGGGTTTCGCAGGATATCCCTGGCGCCTTGTGGGGTGAGCCTGACCGCCAGAAGAAACGAAACGAGAAGCAAAGCAATTGTGTGCTTCAATAGAAACATGCGTAACGAAGTGCGACGTTCACGTTTTATGACTGGAACAGACACTTTACGATCGATTACGCCTCACGCCTCACTCCACTTTTTAGCGTCCATTTTTCAACTAATATTGCTTGCGAGCATGTTCCACGATACTTTATGGTCTGGTAATGTAGCCTTTTTTTGAGTCACATCCGCGAACACTTGGACAGTACATAGCAACAAAGGTCTTTCTTTTTTGACCCAGCGTAACCCGTCATCGTCATTTCCATGCATTCATATTCCTACACTATTTGTATCAGATAAATCGACGATATTTGATGACCAGGACCAGGACTCACGCCCTAAGACGCCCTTGGCTTGCGAGATACAATGCGCCCGTGTCACCCCAGACTTCATAGCGAGTGATCTTTTCCCCTTCATCAAATTCGAGCATGTACGTGAATACTTCGCCCCAGCTTTCGCAGGTAGACATCCACGTGAACGTCCCAACGGCCTTGACCGACACCTTTCTGACCACGGGATCGACGATGTAGTCTATGAAATCCATGTCGGTGTAGCTGACGAGGGCGGCGACGGTAGAAAAGTACTGATGCACGCCGTCACGTCCGGTGAACGACCTGCCTATGAAAGGGGCAAACTTGTTGGACATTCCGTGTTCGATGACTTCGCACGGACGTGTGACGGAAAAGTGAGATACGAGTGTGTCTATTGGTTCCTTGCGTGCAAAAGCACCGCAAAAGTCGTGTGCAGCGTTCGAGAGGCGTTCTCGGGCCATGGCAAGGAGTTTCGGTCCGCGAGGCGAGCGGGATTACTCGATTTGGAAACGACTCGCGGGCGCAAGTCCACATGAATCTTGGGTTTTTTTCTCATCGTTTCTTTAGTGCAGCGTTGACACAGAGACATGTCGCGACCGCTGCTATCTCACTATCAGCAGTCGGAAAAACTCAGGTTCACCTCGGCCCTGTAAGTGTCGTTACCGTCTATGTCAGGGGCCACTGCCGCTCACCTCATCCACAGTATGGACGGCAGTGACGTCCGCTGTGTCGATCGCCAGGCAAAGCGCACCTTGGCTCGTGCTGTCCACTTTGATACCCAGATCAAGGACCTCGACGTACGTCCCCTTCCTCTTCCTTTTTGCTACCCACGTTCAAGCCACTCGCTTCAGAGCAAACTCCGAGAACAGTTGACCAGCTTTAGAACGATCGAAACCGCAATCCGAGGCGCACTCGCAGAGCTAAATGTGAGTCGACACGGTCCCATCTATACCGTCTGTTCTTATTCGGTCGTCAGAGGAACACGCAGCGGGCAGATCAAGCGTTGACCTCGGACATCCCAAAGTTGCGAGACGAATTGGAAGATTCATTGTCTATTCTACAAGATCTCTCTACGACGCTGCCTCGCATTCGGTTGCGCGTCGCCAACATCCGTCTTGCATACGACTCTGGTCGAACAAAGGTGTGCCCCCTCCTCTCGCTGTAATCTGCGAACGAGGGTGACATGCATTTCAGGCCCAGGAACTCGTGACGAGTTTGTTGTGGTTGAACACCGACTTTCGCGAACGTTGGCGACTGATCATATTTACTTCCTCGGCACCCGTGTCTTGGCGATGGAAAGCACTGATGCGAATTTCGTTCGCTATTTTTCTGGTGATCTCTTTCTGGGTTGCTTGGGTCGCTTTGAGCGGTGCCTACCGAGCACATCGACAACGACTCGTATGGGGCGAGAGGTTGATGTCTTGATGGCAACGCACTCGGTATCCACACCCTTTCGTCTTCGTGTCAAGTTGGACTTGCCATTCCGGATTTTCATACCCCTTGTTGTCAGTGTACTCTCAAAAACTTGCGTTTTACAGTAATGCTGTGTATATATGTATATGCACTGTAGTCATAGAATCGATACCATGGATGTTGGAGGGACGCTGTTACGACTCTGACGGCTTTCGCACCCAGAACAAGTAATTACACTCTGCAGCACCCCATTGAGTTGCACCCCGGGACATTAGTTGCCAGTCGCCGCTCCAAGGCGTGTAGATAAGACCACGCACTTCAGCCTCTGTGCGGGTGGGGAGGCCATGCTCGTACGTGCGCGTGATCCACGGCTTTCCAGGAACCTCTGGGTTCGAGGCTGGCGAAGAGTACCTCGAAAAGAACGCCACGAGCTCCGAAGGGTTGATAAACTTGGAATACGTATGCGTCCCGACCGCAACCTTGCGCAAGACATGCTCTGCCGCGAGGATCGTCAGAAAATAAGCCAAAGGCGTGCGCGCGACCGTCGACAAGAATAAATGTCCACCCGGCTTGAGAAGCGTCAGCACACGTCAGAACGGGTGCAGGTGGCGACCTACCTTGACCAGTTCCGCGCAGGTGGCGAGGAACCCGGCTGGGTTGTCGACGTGCTCGAGAACCTCCATCGAACACACGACGTCATACCGTGTTGGCTCTTTCAAGAGCGCCTCGGCGGACATGTGTCGGTAGACGAGGTTGCCCGACGAGGTCGTCCTCGCCAATTCCGGGTCCGTGCTCGCATGTGCGGCTGCAATGCCAATGTTTGATTCCGAGGCATCAATGCCCACCGTTCGCGCGCCCATTCTTGCCAGGCTCTGTCAAGGTACATCCGTGGCGCGTCGTCGTGCATGAATCGCGGGGACTGACCTCGCTAAGCAGTCCACCACCACACCCGACGTCGAGGACGTCGAGTCCCCGGAGGACATCCCGCCTCTGCGCCATGCTGTTACCAACTTCCTCCTCTTTTTCCTCACGCACGGCCTCGATGAGCTTGTCGCGGATGTATTGAACCCTGGTGGGGTTCATGCGATGGAGCAGTGCAAATTCGCCATGTTCGTCCCACCACAGTGACGAGAGGCGAGAAAAGTGGGCGATTTCGTCGGGGTTGACGCTCGATGCGGTGGACGCTGTTTGGAGCGCCCGGACGCTGAGTGGGTAGCGTGTTGCTCGTCGAAACGCGGTGGAGAGCATTATTATAGTGTTCGGAAGTAATTGCGTGGTCAAGCTCGGTAAGTAGTACAGGACCAACTATAACGATAAGATCTCCATCGTACTACGGGAATGAACGAAAATAATGATGCTATGCAGATAATGCGAATGTGCTATGCTTACGCTGTTCCAGACGACGCGCCCTCCCTCACAAACATCCACTTGTCCCCGACCCGCTCCATTCGACCACCCCGTTGATTGTGCTCCTCGCCAGACTCCTGTCCATTACTCGGCTCGACGTCGCCATTCAAGACCACAGCGTAGGTCGGTTCGGCTTGCTCTGTGACATTGGCGTACCCACTTCCATCTCGGTAGTTGCCGTGGCCGCCTCGCCCACCAGCATAGTTTCCTCTGCCCCTCCCACCTCGCCACGCACTGGAACGCTGCGTACCATGGTCTTCTTGTTGCCACTGCCCCCCCTGCGCGCCATTGAGGTCGGGATCGGCAATCCCAGCAGCAGCCATGCTCCCAGTCATCACAAAGTACATCAGTTCCTCCTGTGACGGCGTATAGCCGCGTGTCGTTTTCCACATGTTTCCCAGCGCTTCCCACGATGACGGAGACGTAGCATCAAACGTGTTGATATCAAATTGGTCAAGAAGACCAAGCTGCTGCCGTGACGTTGAGCTTGGGGTATGCGTTTCAGTACTCTGTGCAGATGTACTTGCAGCTACCAAAGGCAACTGTTCAGATACAAGTGTATGATAATCTGGCGCGACCCCAGCGGTAGGATCTACAGACGTGTCCATCGGAGCTAGTGCCTGCGTGTCTTCGACTGACGCTGATCTGGAAGGCGAGTTGGATGACGCTCTGACGTCCCGTCCAAACTCATCCTTGTCTTGAGCATTGTTCAAATTGGGTGATGTATGTAATATAGGTTGTAAGTCATTGTCGTTTGGAGGATGGCGGGGAGGACTATATGGTCGCGCGTTTCGTCGCTCTTCGGTTCTGCGCGGGCTGCGTGAGCGACTGCGCCTCGAACGCGCAGGTGGATCCCAATCCCGGTCGCGATGTCGGAAGCGATCCTGGTTATGGTGATCACCCCACCGACCGCGACCACGGTAGCCACCGCGGAAACCACCTCTCGCGGGTCGCTCGTCACGAAAATCGTGCCAATCTCGCGGACGATCTGTGTGGCCGTCACGGGCGTACTGTGCATCTCCTGGAGTGGAACCCCCTGTTTGGGAAGGCCACGAAGAGGAACGAGGTAATTCCGGGGCTGGAGTCACGACCGGGGGAGGGTTTCCGTCCCCGTGTGGTGGTGTCTGGCCCGGTGGAGTTGTCGGAGAGCCATTGGCAAGCTTGGCAGTCAGGGCTAGTTGTTGTAGGAGCGCCAACTGGGCCTGCTGCTGGTGTACTCGGGGATCATTGTTTGGTGGTGTTTGGCTGAAAACGGTGTTAGCATTGAATGCCGGAAGTTGACGGAAAGCTGCATACCCAGCGGACTGATTTTGTCCTGTGTTCTGAACCGCTTGACCTAGCAAAGCAAGCAAGGTTGCCTGCACATCGGAGGGGACGTGAGGTGCTGGTTGAGATGGTGTGATTGTTGTGGGCGCTACTGGCGCGATACGTGGATCGGTGGGTGCTGTCGGATTTACAGCGGTCTCTAACGAAAAAGCAAACCAAATAGCATTTTAGTTGATACTCTCATTTCATTGGAGGCAAGAACGCCAGCAAAAATAGCTATTACACGAGCGGAGGAAATACTTAGCGGCCACATGTTTGGATTCTGATAAGCACCTTTTTGTACGTCCGACAAGACATCTCTCAGTCGCGTCAGTACCGCCGAAGGAAAAGTAGTTGACTTGGCCCATATTTCGAGGATTTTCTTGGTCTTTTCCTGTAGTTAGAATCAAGTAAGAAGGTTGTACTTTGTTAACTACTTTGCCAAGGGGCATGTGCCCTACAGGCTCAAAGCGCCCGGAGGGGTAAGGGTTCCACGATGCCATGTTGCAGCGGAAACCACTCGTGCGAACCCAGTGACGGAGCGCAGATGATTATTCTCATGGAGGAGTGTGTTCTAGTAACTAACCTTTGATTCCAAGTTTTTCAGGGAGACCATATCCTGAAAGAGGCCGTCCAATACGCCTTCAAGCTTGAGGAGGAAGGTTGCGGCATTACCCTTCCCCGAGTTGACAGAACCCGTGAAACCGCGTTTGACCACTGCACTCCTCGCTGCACGAGCCAATGCATCAAAGGCATACAAGCTGGACACCTTGGCGGAGCTGGGCAACGACTTGTGTGTTCGATAAAGAATGGCGACCAACTTCGTATCATCCTGGAATGCTATGCGTCAACATTTGCCAACATTGGAAAACCCACTGTATACGCACCTCGAGCGATTTCATGGCGATGTCGGTCAACTTGTTCATTTTCGAGGCGGAGAGCCGTTTTGCATTGACCACCTCTCTAAGGGTATTTTCGAAATCCTGAAAACCTTTACCGTTAGATAAGACAATTGCGAACACCTGGGACGCACCTCGAGAGCAGCCATGTTGGATGCTCTGGCATGAGCCTGCCTGTCAAGATGGTGAGTTCTGGTAATGGGGGAGACCGACGTCGGGGAAGTCCGAAGGGCGTCGGTGGCGCTCATGTGTTTGGTTGTGTTGTAGTTTCAGAGTCTATCGATTCACTCCAAATGTCGACCCGGGCAAAGGCGACATTGGTCGCATCGTGTGCCGTCTCTGCGTTCATCATATGGGGCGTCCACTACCAGCAAACCAAAGAGCGTGAAGTGTGTATCATATTTTATGCACTTGGACCGCATCTTATGAGATACAGGATATGTTCCAAGGGGTATTGCGCGATGACGAACGCAGACGAGAAAAGATGCGACAACGGCAAGAAGAATTTGAAGAGTCCCAACGGAAGCGGGCAATATACGAACGCGCCCAGACTGTTGTGTCTGGTGAACAAAGTTGATACCAGCGCAGTAAGCAGGATGCAGGCACTATGTAGCCTCAATAACAGGCGGTTTACTTTAGCCGCCTATATCCCCCTCATGGGTGTCGCCTAGCTAGCGTTTTCGATAGAGCATCAACCCGCCAAATAGTATCGTGATCTACTAGTTTCATTTGTGATGCACTCAAAGTCTGTCAGGGACGCCGCGATCACATGATGTTGAACATCTATACATAATTTTTCGCGAGTACCGCTCGGGTAACTTTGCTTCTTCTTCTTCTTTCCCGTGGTTGTTTTAGTAAACTCGCACTAGTCAGTGGACGGCATCCGGATTTCAAGTTTAAACCGTAGGTGTGCCTGCCTTCAGGGAGAATATACCCACCTCACACCATCCCCAAGGCGGAAAGATGCACCATGCCCTTTTCATTGACGAAATTCTCCAGCTCATATTCGAGTTTGTCTTGGAAGATGGCAAACCAGCATTGTGCTGTGCTGCGAGAACTAGTAGAACTTGGAAGGGTCCTGCTCTCGACCGAATTTGGAGACGACTTCCATCGGCTGTCCCGCTACTGTCACTTCTACCGGGGTTTTCAATGGAAGGAGGCGACATCGTGCGTCTCCATTCAGTCCACTGGGTCGATACCAAGTTGCTGACCTCACCACAGCGACTTGGTTCCATCCCAGAAGCCGTAGCGTCGACGGCCTTCCGTTCGTATGCTTTTCGTGTCAAACACATTGTACATCGCCATCGCATACTCACGGACTCGGAAAGTACTCTTACGCCATTGTTCCAGCAAATGTGTAATCTCGAGTCCGCTCGCATCAAAGGCAGAGCCTCTGGGGATGTTGCATTACGTATGAGCTTGGCTCCTCGTCTTCGGGCCCTCGCGCTGCATGTTGGGTACACCAAATCAAGCTCGCCGTGGACGACCATGCATAATATGTTGTCACTCTTGAAAGGATGTCCTTCGTTGGAGCAACTGTCTGTGAGGGGTCATTCGCCAGAATGCCTCCACATACCTCTGGGCAGTATCACAACCTTGCGCTCATTGTCCCTGCATCTTTCATCCTTGACAGAGCAGTCCCTCATGACAGTGTCTACCTTTCCCCTCTTGGTAGACTTTGACGTACATGCAGACCGTTTGTCGTGCGACTACTTGTCGCCCGAGATCTTCCGCACTGGTCACAACCTCTTCTTTCCCGCACTGGAGAGACTAAAGATCCGTGCTCAACCGGAACTTGTGGCATTGATACTTCAGCAGCTACCCCGGGATAAACTCAGTTCTGTTCATATCGACGCGACGGGACCTTGCCCACCAGCGTCCTTCGAGGGCGTGTTCAATGCAGTGTCTACCTTACCACTGTATGAACTCACTGTCGAACAGACAATCTCCTTTGACGAGTCGGAAGATATATCTGTGGACAAAGGGTTCGCTCTACACCATTTGCGACCGCTATCAAAATTACCCATCAGACGCTTCATACTCGATTCTTTCTTGCCTCCGGACCTCTCTGATTCAGATGTCGAGCAGCTCACAAAGTGGTGGCCTCTGCTCGAACACCTCGAACTAGGGGCTCGCACTGCCCTCGAATACGTGGAGACGACGTGGAAACCCACAATCTCGCTGCAGAGCCTTCCCACTTTGGCGAAAAAGTGCAAGCACCTTAAGCATCTCGTCATTGCCCTGGATACCGACTCTTCATTTCCGCGTCTCGGACTGGATCCGACATCGCATGCCTCTCATCCCCTCACTTCGCTCACGCTCTGTTCTCGTTCCTGCCCCGACGTTCCCAGGCTTGCAGTGCTGCTTTCCATTTTGTTTCCGACATTGGTCGATGTCACGCCTGGTTCCGGCTGTGAATGCGATTGCGAGGATTCGTGGGCGTCCCTTCGAGATGCTCTTGCGGTCTTGATTCCTGATGGTCAGTGACCATCGGCAGTACCTTATTTCAGACATGGTCCATAGATGTAGATGAGTACATACATAACCTCGCGATAGACTTACACTACACACCTAGTTTCAGATAGACTACATCCCCATAGCCATACAGTATTAGATATGCATACGGATTGTTCATATAGTATCATAGCTTTAGAATGTTACATGCTACGCTTCTTGCGAAGATTCCAGTAAGTTCTCCGGGATTGTAGTTGGTTCACACATTCGATTCATTGAGCGACAGGGTGTCATTCGATACATTACTGTAATACAACTAAGCAACAGGTGGCTTGCTGCCAGGAGCGAAGGTGTAGGTCAAGCCACACTTGCCGCAGTACTGGCGGTCCTTGTGGAAAGCCATCTGGAGAGCGAGATGTTGAATACATGCAAGACAGGATATCTCGGAAGCTTACGAAGACACCGGCGCCGCACTCGGCAGTGGGACATTCGCGGCGGAGACGCTTGATCTTGCCGTCCGAGTCCACCTTGTAATACTTGAGGATGGCCATCTTGACCTTCTTGCGCTTGTGCTTGATCTTCTTGGGAGTCTATACGGTCATCCGGTCATTAGTATCAACAGGGACGACGAGCGAGAGACAAGACAGACGTTGTAGGTCTTCTTCTTGCGCTTCTTGGCACCACCACGGAGACGGAGCACCAAGTGGAGGGTGGACTCTTTTTGGATGTTGTAGTCATTGAGGGTGCGACCGTCTTCAAGTTGCTTTCCGGCAAAGATCAGACGTTGCTGGTCAGGAGGGATCCTATACCATCATCAGACGATTGGGTGAACAGAAAGACGAGGAACGTACCCTTCCTTGTCCTGAATCTTCGCCTTGACATTATCGATGGTGTCAGAGGACTCGACCTCGAGGGTGATGGTCTTGCCCGTGAGGCTACAGGGTGGTCAATGCAAGTCAGGACAACCAGTAAACAATGGACGTACGTCTTTACGAATATCTGCATGTTTTCGGACGCTTCTGCCTGTCCAACGTAGTGAACGGTGGAGTCGTCGACAAAAGCAAGAGCCGTGAATGGTGGTTGGTGGAAGAGATGTGTCGGAAACCTTAATCTTTGTGATGATGATGGCCCGCGCGTGGTAAAATGGGGTGACTAATGCGGTCGATTAGATAATCAGAGGCACGTCGCGTCGCGTCAATTGCTTTGGAACGACGGGATAAGATGGACAGCGACTATGACATGGACATCGCTCCTTCCGCGTCCAAGGGCAAGGAAAAAGCAGTCGACATTATCGCGTCGTCCGACGGGGATACACTACCCTGGTACGTCTATCCATCTCACGCCGACATCCTTACCCATCCTCTTTCAGGGTAGAAAAATACCGGCCTGTCACGCTCAACGATGTCGTCTCTCACAAAGACATCACTACCACCAGTGCGCCTCTTGTCTCGGTCGCTTTCGCAACGGCTCACGTGTAATTCCAGTCGAGCGGTTCATCGAGAAAAACAGGTTGCCACACTTGCTCTTTTACGGTCCACCTGGTACCGGAAAGACCTCGACGATATTGGCCGTTGCGAGACGAATATATGGCGCCGAGTATAGGAAGCAAATCCTCGAGGTGAGTGCCCTGTAGCGTATATCTCCCCTTGCTGAGACCACGCCAGCTCAACGCGTCTGACGACCGAGGCATCGACGTCGTACGCGAACAGGTCAAACAGTTTGCCGAAACGCGCACGTTGTTCTCCAAGGGCTTCAAACTCGTCGTTCTCGATGAAGCAGACATGATGACCCAGGCAGCCCAAGCGGCGCTCCGTCGCGTCATCGAGCAATACACCAAAAACGTCCGTTTCTGCATCATTTGCAATTATGTGAACAAGATCGCCCCGGCGATCCAAAGTCGGTGTACGAGGTTCCGGTTCTCTCCTCTGCCTATTGTGGAGGTGGAGAAAAGAGTGGATAGTGTCGTAGAAGCTGAAAGGTCAGTGCAACTGAATGTGACTGAGTCACTCCACACAGGCGCACATCTAATACTCGTGCCAGAGTGAAATTGACCCCCGACGGGAAGCAAGCGCTTCTAAAACTGTCGAAGGGTGATATGCGAAGAGCACTAAACGTCCTTCAGGCATGCCATGCTGCCTATGACACTGTCGGTGAGACGGAAGTCTATAATTGCACCGGAAACCCACATCCATCGGACATTGAGACCATCGTCAACTCTATGCTCTCGGATGAATTCACGACGTCGATTCAAAGTGGGTCGATGCACCTTGATCTCATTAAGAACAATACTAAGATATTGATATTTTCAGTGATAACGGCCTTGAAGACCGAGCGAGGGCTTGCTCTCCAAGACATGCTTTCCGGTGCTCACGAGTATGTCGAGACCATCGATTTCAAGCCCCATGCCCGAGTATACCTACTAGACTTTCTTGCAAACATAGAGTGAGTAGTCGTGCTCTCATGTTGATCGCTTATCGAGTCTTTCAAGGCACAGGCTCTCGACTGGCGCCAGCGAGAAGCTCCAATTATCTGCTCTACTGGGCGCTTTCAAGAATACCGTTGAATTACAGTCCAAATGACCACAGCATGGTACTTCGTAGATATATCTTGACTGCAGTACCATTATTGTCGCCTGAACTAATCACACTTCATAAACACTAGAGACACCCAAACTGAATCGTCCGAATACTATAATACCCAAGGTATGAATGCTTTATCAATTAAACTACAATGATGCGCGCTGCATTAATGCCTCCAACACTGCGCCGGACTCGCTCGCAGGTTGAGTTGGTTCTGACGCTAACGCAAAGTTCAAGAACCACTCCTTAGTCATGTAATTCCGAACCCTGAATGCTTTTAGTCAGAACTTTCCCCAGACGGTCCACAATGTTGGCGTACGTACCCATCAGGAAGTAACACAACAACATTCGCCCCTTCCATCTCAGCGATCTTGCGGCCTTGTTCGGACTTCAACCAAGCGAGAGCGCCGCTAAGCGCACTACCACTGCTGCCCCCGACAAGGAGTCCTTCTTTCCTCATAAGACGTTGGACGGCACAGAAGGCCGCTTCGTCTGCTGACTTTATCCAAGTGTCAACGACCCCTGAATCTCTTGAGAGCACCTCGGGAATGAAATCGTAGCCGATACCCTCCACGACATAGGGTTTCCCAAGCCCGTCATCATTTAGGTTATCGGGAATGGCAAGAATGCTGCCAATCTAGAAATTACACGTCAATTGCCAAGATAGATGCGGTAATGAATGACACGGACTGGATCAACCCCGACGACAATGCATTCAGAATTATGGGTCTTCTTCAACGCGCGCGAAATCCCGGTGATGGTCCCCCCGGTACCTGCACCAGCAACGAAGGCATCTACCTTCATAGATGACGGCCATGACGAGCAAGGTGGCGTAGAAACGACTGCGTCAATAATTTCTGGCCCAGTTGTGTACTCGTGCGCCAATGGGTTATTCGGCTGCTTACGGTAAGTACTTACTCGAACCTGAAGGAATTTAATACATACGTTTCGATATTGGTCAAGAATGACTGCGTGTGGAATTTCACGCTGGAGCCTCTTCGCCACTCCTGCGGTCGTCGAGGAAGTCAGCCACGAGAGGGGCGAGAGGCACAGTGAGAGATCTACCTATGTGGCTATTGGGAGAGTCCCAAGGTTCCTCATCAGGTGTGCGAATGACTCGAGCCCCAAGCGCACGAAGGATTGCTTCCTTCTCTCGGGACATCTTATTAGGCATTGTTATAATGACGGAATATCCCTTATCTTGCCGTATTCAGCAACAATTCAAGCGGAAGCAATCATACGCTATACCTTGATTGCACATGTCATGGCAAGTCCAATACCTGTTTGTTACTTGAGCTGAGGCCAACGCACGATAAGCGGAATGACAGACCCGTGTTGCCAGAGGTAGGCTCGATGACCACGCTCTGGCCTGGGATGAGAGTACCCTCTTTCTCCGCAGCAAGAACCATAGCCTTTGCGATTCTGTCCTTGACCGAGCCACCGACGGATAAGCATTCAAGCTTGCCCACTAAGACAGGAGAGTGGTTAGTGCAATCAGCCAACGGGGGAGACGGTAATGAGAACGCACGTAGGTTGCATTTGAGGCCTTCTTCGGCGGCAATCTTGTCGAGTCGGATGAGGGGGGTGTTGCCCACAGCGTCGAGGGCGTTATTGAGGATGCGGGAAGACGTGGCCATGGCACTTTGGAAGGTATCCCTGACTGTGCCAGCCACCTTTTGTACCTTCACGTGATGGTATTAGTCAGCCTGTATCTTTGGCTCGGATCATCATCATGACCAGTTCTGCGGCAGCCGTGCATATTTACAGCTTGTGTAGTGTCGTTCCGGAGACAGCATTCGGCCGATGATGTGGCTACGGATGGTAGACCAGCTCTTTGAAGTTTGTGAAACAAAAAGCTAGGCTATATTGTTCAGCTCTATCGCTTAACTAGATCCTATTCCTGCCGTCGATCTCCGAAAAGCACGCAACACCTTTCAGATCTAGTAACTTCGGCACCTGACCGGGACCGATTGCACACGCCATAGCAAAAGTGTATAACGCGATAGAGTAAGAGTCTTAGCGAGTAATGTGTTTCAACATATCCAAATATAATGGCCAGGGTTTTCCTATCCACGTAGCGAGCTCCGCGTGGTCCTTGTATGTATTGCCAGTGTTCGGGTGAACGAAGACACTAGTGAAGGTGTGACGTCAGTGGCCTCGAGTAGCGCTATTAGTCTGGGATCTCTTACTCGAGAGGGCCACGGTTCACGACGAGCCAAGAAAACAGGGCGCCTGTTTGATGGGGGGTGACTGTGTTGACTTCGAACATGGCGGTTGGGTGAGGTCCTTGTCAAGATGTTATGTGCGGCTACCACGCAGCGGACATACCAACCACGTACCGATTGGTCGATCCCAAAGCCGATAGAGTGGGAGCTATCGGGTGGTTACGAGGGTGGATACATGAGGAAAGATACCGCTTACCTCCGGGAACTCGCGTGCGATCCGGGCATGAAGTTCCTTTGCGTATTCAGATTGTTCGGGGACATTCTGCATGTAATACACTGTACCATGATAAGTAAGACGCCAAAGGAGCTGGGGTAGACCTGCCATGGAAATCAAATCCGCCGGAGGACACCTTTATGGGAGCGGGAAATTCATGATAGGCAGAAGAGAGCTTCGGCTGGTTAGCAGAATCAAGTGGAGTTTGTTGGGGCATGGTGGGAGACTGTAGTCACTGGGTTGTTTGGGTGGGTCGATATAAATACAAGTCTACGAGATCACCGGATCACCCGAGTACTGCCTTGGTTACTTCAACTATCTCTCTAACAACTATTTTTCCCTTTAGTCACACTTGATTTATAGTAGATTTTTAGTTGACATGAAGTTGAATGACCTGAATCCGTGCAGTATTCGTTGGGATCGACAATGAGCAGAACCAGCGGAGTTGTACTGAGATGCGTGGCGGATTAGCAAGCCGGCGAAGACCGCCGTATGTAAGATGACATTGACATGATGAATTTGACGCAAGGGAACCCCGTGGGTTCTCGAACTGAGAAGAATGGAGACCTAGTGCGAGATGTATCGGGGCACACGCGGAGCCGCCGTCGCTTGGGTGATACGGAAAAAAACAAGGGTGCGAACGTTGAGAAGCGAGGTCATACAAGACGCAAAGACGAGTTTCAAGATGATAAGTGACCCGCGACACCGCGCCGTAATACTCTCCTTCAGCCCTGCAGGTCGTCGTTTGTAGCGCCGCCCATTTTTTGCGTATAATGGTCATCTCACGCTCACCTTCTTGGTTATCGGATCCGCCAGCTTTGGATACCTTGACTTCCCCCCGCCCCGCCCCAAAAGCGCCCAAGAACTCTTCTTTCAAAGCCCTTTTCCAGCGCATACACCCTCATTCCGTCTCAACCGTCTCATCCCATCACTACACGACCATGTCTCC
>JBBPMD010000304.1:0-31260 GCA_038090095.1 Zangia roseola
TGTCTTTGATGAATATGTGAAGGTAGTATATTATTATCTGCTTCGACGTAATATGTTGATGTTAAAATTGATCCATTCAGAGTCATCCTAATGCCGAGAAGTTTGGGCAAAAGGGGTTCGAGTACTACGACAAAATGCTAGTCATTTTGCCCCACAAAACCAAACCCCGAGGCAGGTATGGCTATGACCCGACCGCCAGTGGCAAAAAAAAGAAGCCAGCCTCTGCGGCGCTGAGCACCAAGGATCTCCTTCAACTTTCCTCCAATCCCGATGCACCTCAGGCTTCGAGCTCATCCAACATCGATCCGGATCATATCCCCCCCTCTGCTCCCTCCAGCTTCGTCCCTTCTGTCCTCTCTGGCAGTGGAAGTCAGATCACTAGTGCCAGCCGGGGGAAAAGGAAAGAAGCTGCCGCGTCATCTGAAGTTTCCGAACCTTCTCGCAAGCGTTCTCGTGCACCGACTGCCACCGCTCAAGCACAATTAGATGGATGTGCAGCGATGCAGGACATCGCCTTGGCCTTCAAGGACATTTTGTGCGCTGTTACAATAAGACCAGGTAGGCCTCAGCGTAGACCTAAAAGGCTCGTAGAGACTGAGGAGTGACGAGTAGGTAACGACGCTTGACAGGCGTTGCTACACACGAGGGTTTCTAGGAAGTCGCACTAGGGATAGTCGACTTAGAGAGTGACTCAAGAGTGACCAGATAATCGAGCGTATGATTAGGTGGATCAAGAATGGGGAATACATGCGAAGTAAAGAAGGTTTATATACTATCAGGGTGAGGGCACGGACCACGGCCTGATATATCCATGACAATGGAAGAAATGAGCCATGGCGACGAAGAGCGGAAATGTGAGTCATAGGCCATGAGTCAATATGCGAAAGGAGCGGAAGATGACATGAGGAACGTGATGTAAAGTATGTGTCCGTCGGATCGGTGGGATTAGGGTGAGTCAACGAGGATGGCGTAAGCGGGACTCGTACAGCATACGCGTAAGCCCGAAGGCAGTGTCTGTGGTTACAAGCGGTAGCGAAGTAACGAAGATAAAACAAAGAGGAAAGAAATCGTAACACGCGCGATGACAGATTCTATCGGCAAACCCTCCGCCAACACTCCTGAGACAGATCTTAGTCTGGCTCTGAACATCCTAAAGCAACATACCGAGCTCTGTATTCTTGATAGGATCGCAATCGGCGATTATCTTGCAGATAATCACAATCAAGCTGTCGTTTTTTGTAGCTTCAACGATATTGAGGTACGAAAAGTCTGGATTCAAGTAAAACTACAGTCTTTGCACCCTGCTGTCTAAGTTATATGTACGACTGTACCTGTAATACTAGCTTCTCGTGTTTTTATTTTCTTGTAACGATGGTGAGATGAATTGTAATTGTATTGCAACATGGACAGTCGTACGTTCTGGCGCGAATAACTACATGAATCCCCGTTCACGAAGAGTGTGCTGATAATCGGTCCACATCTCCTGTGTGATCTGATCTCGCAACAATTCCCCCTGTCACTTCTCTCTCGCACTGACAGGTCTGTCAGCCAGATTTCCATTGAGCGCCTCATCAGCATCCTCTTGCATATCTCCTTCAGCATTCTGCCCTCCATTCTCGTGTCCGTTGTGGAGATTGAAGTCGAACAAGCCATCAGGGTCGTTTCGGCACATAAAATTGTGCAGCGCGCACAATGCTGCCGGGATTTGAGCTTGAATGTCCATGTCGTATTCGGCTGGGGACTGAAGAAGGCGCCAACGACGTTTGATTACACCAAAGATGCGCTCGACGATGTTCTGCAGAGCTGCGTGACGTAGATTGAAGAGCTCTCGAGGGTTTTGAGGGCTAGAGGGGAAAATGTGAGAGAATGGATGTAGGATTGTGTGCAAGACATACCGTAGTCTTGCTTGTCGCCACTCACGCAGGTGATAGCGCACACCACGATATGGTACCATACATGTAGTGGATATCCCAAAACCAGCATCTGCGAGAAAATATTTCCCCTCAGGGACACGCAGGGTCTTTGATCGTGCAACACTCCAAAGAGTTGCATTGGCAGTTGCGCCGTCCCAACCGGTGAGCGCATAAATGAAGAGAAAATCGAAATCGCAGATGAACAGACAGTTTTGCGATAAGAATCCTTTGCGGTTCCGCATGTATACATGCTCGCTTTCGGGCACAAATGCGTGGATGTGAGTCCCATCAGCTGCGCCAATACAGTCCTTGAAGAATCGGAAGAGAGGATTCCCATTGATTGCGAGTGAGATCGGTGTCGTAGCGGTGGGAAGAGCGACTTGGGATGTGTAAAAAGGTGCTGAGGAAAGCACAAAGAGGATCTACTTGAAGTATCTAGTAGTCACAGTAGAGCCACTGGTCAATTTTCAATGGAATAAGGTAAAAGGTGTACTCACTTTGCGATCGTTTCTTGTGAGTGCTGGAACCGCTCTGCAACTTGTCGTGTTGAAAGTCCTGTGACGGCAGTGTATAGGAAGATTGCTACCTGCTCCTCAACGTATATGCCCTTTTTAGATGGCGTGATACCGTTCTTCACGAGAGTTTCTGTCAAACTCCAGAAAACTTCGAGCTTGACGCCAAGTGAGGTGCGGATTCTGTCAGGATGGCCGTTCATTAATTCGAGTACCCATGCCTTCCCTGTGAGAATTGAGGTGTGAAATGGGATAGGTGCGTTTGGTGTGAGGAAGAGGAGGTTATAGTAGTAGGTGAGTTGGATGATGACTGTAGAAAGCATTAACGCCATGCGTTGGCGGTGTATGTGCTGCTGCTGCACACTTTCGTCGGTGATAGGATCCATTGTGCTCAAATCATGCCGTGGGGCCCCACATATACTGTACCAGTGCAGATCTATCTATAGAATATTTATCCCGGACCTATGGGTACCCATGCATAGGTGTGCAGTGACGACAAATTCAGATCTTATCTTATCTACATCGAGAGGCATGACCCGGTGAATCCTGAGTTCCTTCTGAGCGACTTCCACAGTCACGTGTTTCCCAGTGCAAAGGAAAAACTTGTATTCCGAACAGACTCTTACTAACTTAGCTTAGAGCCTGAACGGGAACATACTTGAATTTCAGTGTCACTCACAGATTCAGCCGATTTAAGTCGCATAGGAACAATACTACATGAAATACAACGCACCCTACTCACTTTGACCTACTCAATCAAAATATCACCGTATTCCGTCGAAAGCGCGGACGCATCCGTCATGAGCACGGTTCCCCTATTCACAAAAGATCCCGATCCCGTCTCCTCGCAGCACAGGGTTAATAGAGAGGACCTTCCGTTCAACTCCATCAAGCTTGCCCACACGAAGGCTCCAGTGCCACACGTCCCGATCTCCACGAACTCGACGATACGGTCGACCTTGGATGCTTCCTCATCCGAGTTGACACCAAAGGTGGACCTATCAGCGATGATGACCTTGGTGTACTCGCGAGGGATGCTTCCTGTAGGCATCGAAGCAACCCCCGGTAGGTCGAAGATGGATGCAATTTGCATCAACAAGAGTTGGTCGTTCCCAAGGTTTAGTTGCATCCAATTCTGGTCTATTTTGATGTCCGGGCCCGGGGCCCAGACACGACACGTCTCTCGCCGACACGTCAACTGGGTACCGACATTCCTTGTGTACTTGCAATGGCGAATAGCCGATTGGAGGGAGTCAACGCAGGCGACAGGCACTGCACCAACCACTCGGGGAAGAGCAGAATCCTTGTTATTAGCGCTAGACCCATTGCGCCACTCAGCGCCGATAATATGCGCGAGCATATCCGGACCAAGAGCCTCGAACACTCGCAATCTAGCCTCCTCGAACCCAATCTCATACTCGACAGCGAACTTCCCGAGATCTAGCACTCCGAGAACGGAGTAGATCATGTCCTCCGAGACCGTAGATTTCCGTCCCCCAGAAATGGTGTTCATGGATATCCTTGCGGCCTCTACCGTGCTCCACGCTGGAGACTCTTTCGCCGCCCAGATGGCTCTATATCCAGTTGATCGCTGAAGGCCCTGATGCAAGTCGCCTGATCCTGCGCTCATCATGGCAGTAGTGGCCCAGACACCTGTGGAAAAGTCCGTCCACGATTCTTGTCGCATCTGACATGTGACGTCGCTTCCCTTTGACTGAAGGAGATAAAGCCCATCGGAATACTGGTACTTGTCCAGTACTGGTGTACGCAGATCAACAAGGCGCGCGGGACCAGACGCCTTGGTATCACCATCGCTACTTTTCAGGCCCTGCCTAACGTCACCCTGAAAGACGTGGCAAAACAGGACCTTCTCAGACAAGACCTGTTCTTGGACTGTCCACGCCCTCGTTTCCCAGATGGGGAAGTGCACCTCGTGGCTGGATAGCGAAGATGGAAAGTTGGTTCCAAACGGATACGCATGTGTCTCGGCTGCACCACGGTATAGATCACCCATACGAGGTACGAAGAAGTTCTTCTCCAGTTGCTCATCCTGGTTGATGCAAAGGATGTCGATCCAAAAGTACTTTTTCCCTCTGGTCAGAACGAGGAAAGCCATGACAGTGAAAAGGAGTTGGATGTGTTCAATGGCATCACGATCGGGGATATCGGTGGGTAGTGGAGCCGTAGCAAGCATCCCGGAACCCCGTGCGATTTTCTCCTCATACGTACGGCCATCCATGCTGGCGATATGGCTTCTCCATTTTTTGATGCCATCTGACCATACGTAGGAGATGGCAACGAAGTCGAGATCACCAATATCCTTAAAGGGAACGAGCCGGATTACGCCCGAGTACACAAATGCGCGGGCATCTACACATCTCCAATGAAATTCGCCAGGTCTGGTCACGAAGTTCAGTCAAAAATACCAAGAACACGACAAGTAATACGTACGCGGAAATACTTTTTTGTGGTTCCATTCCTTTCTTAATAACCCACCACCATCCGAGGGTAGGCCGTGCCGAATCTCTCTTGCCAGCATCTGAAAGCGTTCTATCACCGCTGGAGAAGATTTTTGTCCCAACAGATCCCGCGATCAACGATGTGCGCTGCTCTGGACCAAAAACACCATTAGTTTTTCTTTGGAACAAGACGTCAACCTGCGCATATCCGGCGGGTATTTTGTCACTATCCAGGCAAGGGTATGTTGCGCCATCGAGAACTAAATCGCTCTGGAACGACCTCCTGGACTGTGGATTGTGGATTGTGAGAACCCACCGGCGTGCGCTCAGAAACGAGACACAGACCTGGTTATCGCCCTTCCACTGACCCTGCTCGTCGAAAACCATGAATGCCGTGATCCACCCCGTCAGAGTCGGCGAGCCACTTCCAAAGTGTTCAACATGGGCCACTCTGCTCCAGAAGTCCAGGTTCTCTGCGCTGTTTGGTTCATCGAAAGCTCGGACGAATCTGGACAGGATGGGGTGTAATAGCCGATACCAGGTGGCGGTTTGTGGGCCGAATTCTTTCAGCTTCTCGATCCTGTTGAGGATATATACCCAATCGTCCTTTTGGCCTTCGAGTGTAACCCGAGGGATGCCACAGAGTAACATGATTCTGAACGTGAAGTACTGTTTTACAGTGGCCATCATGACCATGCCTGCGACGAGCTTATCGGTGGGGTTGGTAGTAGAGAAAGCAGGAATGATCCACTGCTTGAGCTCTGGATCGATGACATTCTGCTGTATCTGATCTTCCATTTTCTCGGTCAGAGTCTTGACCACGAAGTCCCAGTCTTCCTTTCCCGGCGGTTGGTCAATCTCCACAGTCAACTCCTTCTTGTCATAATGGAGGACGAAAAGAGATCGTAGGGCTTCCGCGTTTCCATTGACGTAGCAGCTAAACTGTGTGAGGAATCACGTCCTTGATCTTCTCGCCCATGGAGGTGTGGATGATCTTGTCAGTGTAGGCGTGCGCGTCGGGACATGCCTCCTTCAGGAATTCCAGAGAGCTAACGCTAGGGCGACTTGGAAAGGGTTGCGCAGTGTGTGGTGCAGGAGAGAATGTCAGTGTGGGAGAGGATGTCGATGGTAGTGGCGACGGTGGTGGTGGTAGCATACTTTTTGGCGGCGGGGTGGAAGCAGGAGCTGTCTGTAGAGGAGTCGAAGATGGTTCCGGTAGAGCAGAACTAGAGACACAGCTACCGCAAGTACAATGGAACAGGCTGAGGACGGAACCCATGTCACTCCAGCGTTCGTGGGGCTGAGGGACAGAGGAGAGAATTCCGGACGTCTAACGCTGCGCTGCGGTAAGTATATGAGCGGTCGAACACACCCACAAAGCATGGCGCACTGGCGTGCAACATGTAGTGGAACGGCAGCCTGGAGGTGCGCAACGACATACCCGATTAGGACTACGCCCTGCAGGGAGCAACATCTTGAAGATGCAGGACACACTGGCAAGTTCATGACCACCTTGCTGACTTTTAACAACGACGATCACGGCTACCGCGACAAACGCTCGTCCAGTCTGCGCATCTGATCAGTGGCAATCTTTTCTCTGGGTACGTAGGTCCAGATACACATTTAATCGGAACACAACTTGGGTGGGAGTGCAACTTTTTCTATGTGTTTCCTAGTCATTCCAAAAAAAAAGCCATTAAACCGTTTACTAAGGTCGCCAAACGGTCAACACTCGTTGATGTGGTGCGACAGAACATGTCGGGCCAGACTTGTCCGAGATATTTACGCGATACTATTACGGCTGCATTTCATACCACTTAATACTTTGCGACCCCTTCAGAAAATGGGTAATACCTGTGATCTGGTCAGGAATAAGCCGAGTGGATCGGTCCCCGCTGACGTATGTCAGATCATACTAAACTCAGGGAAATCTGACGACCTGTGATTCAAATATTCACCTTGATTCTATCTGGGACGGTCACTGACCGCATGCCATTCGCCTGGCAGCCTAGTCATGGTTTCCTAGTAGAAACTATATGCCGGACTTGTAAAACCGACATATCTCCGCACTGGCACGCGAGAATGTCGCAGACAGGCATAAAGGTGATGTAAGAATCTACCGCCCCTCAAACAGAACAACTTGCATCCTCAGTACTTGACTCGCAGCAGATGAGCCGAGGTCATTGTACTCACTGGCACACGAACTAAGGTTTCGCAGACTATCAGCTTGGCACTGGCTCCTTGCCGCGCATGCAAAGCCACTCTCTTCGACCACGATCTTTATCGGGAGTGTGTCGACGAAGCGATTAAGCGCGAATATGCGACCACTCTGTCCACACGTTCCTGCGACGGGTGTCGACTTTGCTTCAAATATTCCAACGCGCAACCCAGAGATGGCTAGCACTCTACACGTCATGCGCCATCTATATCGACGAAGTAAAAACCTCGTTCTGGATGCACTCACCGGTATACTTCAACAGACGGCAGACTTTTTTGCGCCATCCCCTCGAAGTTGATATGATCTGCTAGGGTACGAGACGTGATATGTATGTCCATTACAACTTGAATCATGGTGAACATGCGACTGATCAGTATGCCGGATCGTGAGCGTTGCTCAACAATATCCGAATTACAATTACTAGCGCTAGATGTCTGGCATCTCAGAGGGTTATGCATATATCGCGTTCCTGCGCGACATTCCAGCGATATTAGAGCTTATGCAGTTGATTGGCGACATCAGGTACGCACCTTGTATTGAAAGAAACTGACGATTCATTCACCTATCGTTCGGTGATGTAATGTCCTTCTACAAGGAAGAATTAGTGGGTGAGATTACCAATCGGATCTCCGCTCGCGACAACTTGACACACATTTGAAATGTTTCGTCGAGTTGGCGGCGCTCACTTTCGAAAGATCGCAAAAATATTGGAAGGACCTGCGGGTTGCGCGGAAATCAAGCGGTTTTGCATATGTGGATCCCCATCCATCGTCGGAGAGGTACAAGTCGACTGAATTGAACTTGCCTCTATGTATAGGGTTGACACCTATCTCGTGTGCTGTAAATCCGCCTTAATACTTACCTAGATTGCTTCAGCTAGTATCTGTAAATGTAACTGTCGTAGTAACTGTCGTATACACCTGTAATACACGCCAATGGAGACCCCAAGGTCCACCAAGGGTAGATGGACTCAAGTCTTTCGTTTATGGTGCAGCAATGTCTCCAGCACCGAAGGAAGTTGATTGAATGGAGGCCTCACCGTTTCCGTTTCCCTTATGTGTATTCGCTGACGCGTAGTTAACCATGTCCGTCAAACTGAAGGATGGTCCAACAGCGATATTTCAAGGTTGCGAGAGTGTGGCTACTGCCAAGCCACCGACTGCGGAGTAACCGTGACTTCGCAGGCTGAACGAATTGCTAACATAACACACCGAAGTCCATCCTTCTGAGCAAAATGCTTTGATTGAGTGGGGTTTCCTCTACTACATAGAGGAGGTTTATGATGAGCGTGGAAAATAGACAGCACATAAGTAGAGTACGTATGAGTGGTGGTACTTTTCTCATAATCTATGTTATGCAAGGTTATGTAAGTGCAGATGGCGGGAATGCGAACTAATGCAAACGAGGGGACGGCGGGAGGGCCAGAGGTCAAGTAAAAGGATGAAAACGGGGATTGGGGCGACTTAATCCTTCTTCTCTTCCTTGCTCTCCGATGCTGATTCAGAGGCAGCATTTTCGGCGTTGCGTTTCTCGTAAACCTTCTGGAAAAGACCAAGCGAAGCTTGTTGGGTCTCGTTGATCTTCTCCCGAATCTGGTCCGCAACAACCGAAGCGTCACCAGCCTGGCCCTTGGCCGCCAATTCGCGTAGCTCGGCGACAAGCTTGGTAACTTTCTCCTTCTCCGTAGCATCAAGCTGGTCCTTGAACTCGTTCATGGCTTAACGTAGAATCATGAGTGGTGTGATAATACTGGTAATAACAATAACAAACCTTTCTCGGTGTCGGCACAAACAGATTCACCCTTATTGGCCTCCTCGATAAGAGCACGACGAGCCTTGTCGGATTCGGCATACTCCTCGGCATCTGAGATCATACGTTCGATATCCTTGTCATTGAGGCCGGACGAGGAAGCGATGGTCATCGATTGGTCTTTGCTGGTAGCTTTGTCTTTTGCGGAGACATTTACAATACCATCTGAAAAGCGATCAGAATACGCTACACCAAAACTATGCTTTCAAACCCACCAGCGTCAATGTCGAAGGTGATCTCGATTTGAGGTACACCTTTCGGTGCAGGTGGGATCCCAACGAGGTTGAAATTACCGAGGAGCTTGTTGTCTCGAACCAACTCACGTTCACCCTGGTAGATCTTTACCTCGATGGCGGTCTGACCATCAGCCGCGGTAGAGAAGGTTTGCGACTTCTTTGTCGGGATGGTGGTGTTACGGTTGATCAACTTGGTCATGATACCACCGAGGGTCTCAATACCAAGGGAAAGTGGCGTAACGTCAAGGAGCAGAATGTCGGTAACGTTTCCGGCCAAAACACCACCTTGAATAGATGCTCCAATAGCAACCGCTTCGTCAGGGTTGACACCCTTGCTGGGCTCCCGACCAAAGATACTTTTGACGGTCTCGGCGACCTTCGGCATACGGGTCATACCACCGACCAAGATCACCTCGTTCACCTCGCTCGCTTTCACCGCGGCGTCACTGAGTGCTTTCTTGCAAGGCTCGACTGTACGCTGGACGAGATTGTCTACGAGGCCCTCGAAGTTGGCTCTGCTGAGTTTCAGGTTGATATGCTTTGGTCCTGAGGCGTCAGCCGTGATAAAAGGTAGATTGATCTCCGTTTGAGATGTCGACGACAGCTCGATCTTGGCTTTCTCGGCAGCCTCACGGATTCGTTGGATAGCCATCCGGTCCTGACCGAGGGAAATACCCGATTCCTTCTGGAACTCCTTCAAGACAAAATCGATAAGGGCAATATCGAAATCCTCTCCACCGAGATGAGTGTCACCATTGGTCGACTTGACTTCAAAGACACCCTTCTGCATCTCCAAGATTGAGATATCAAAGGTACCACCACCAAGATCATAGACAGCAATGATGGAGGAGTCCGAACGATCCAGTCCGTATGCGAGAGCAGCGGCAGTAGGTTCATTAATGACACGGAGAACGTCCAGACCGGCGATTTGACCAGCATCCTTGGTAGCTTGCCGTTGCGCGTCATTGAAATATGCGGGGACGGTGACCACAGCATGACTAAAGAAAAGGAATAAACACCCTTCAACGAACACCGACTTTACAAAAACTTACTTGACCTTCTTATTGAGATACTGCTCCGCAGTCTCCTTCATCTTCGTGAGAACCATAGATGAAAGTTCCTCGGCGGACTACTCTAAGTGTTAATGCATGCGACGTAACTTATGCGGGCATATACGCTTACAAATTGTTGCGTCTTGTCACCGTTTTCCACTTGTACGGCTGGTCGACCGTCGCCCTTTGCCACGACTTGGAAGGGCCTGTACGTGATGAGTATTAGGAGTGATCAGTGATCAGGTGTACTCACCAATGCTTCATGTCATCTTGGACCTCCTTGTCCTTGAACTGACGACCGATCAACCGCTTGAAACCGAAAACAGTGTTTGAAGGGTTGACGACTGCTTGTCGTTTAGCCGGAAGGCCAACCAGACGTTCACCGTGCTTCGTGAATGCAACAACAGAGGGTGTTGTGCGGGCACCCTCCGAGTTCTCGATGACTCGCGACGACTTGCCCTCCATAACGGACACGCAGGAGTTGGTCGTTCCCAAATCAATGCCCACAACGGGGCCTAACATGAAGCCATGTCAAACTTAAGCCATAGTCAAGTAGGCAGCAACATACCACTGATTTTGGTGTTCATGTTCCTCGCGATCAGGGACCGCGGAATGCCCTGTAACAAGTACATGAGAACGGCACGATGAGTGAAGAAAAAGAACCTACAGCATAGTTGCCGGTGCGAGCAACGGCGGCGTGGAGGGAACGAGCTGCAGAGAACATGGAGGAAGAGAGCGAAAGTGAAGTGAAAGCGGTGGCGTCAATTTTCCAAATTTTTTAGACCTTCGGGTGCTGACGTCAGCACTTCATCCGCCATTTGCTGTAATTTTTCCATGGGAATTTCCCACATCGTGTGTTCGAGCCACTCAAATGGAATTTTTTTCCCTTGAGTATCATGACAGTACTAGTGGAACCTTCCACGTATTTCCTGAGTGTTTACAGTCATGAGTACTTGAGTCTTTGAAAGTGTTTGTGATAGTGTTCGCTGGCATTTGAAATGCCACTGTCAAGTTTCCGGCAACGTTCGTTTGTCCGATGCGATCCGGAAGCTATTTCGCAGACGCTTCTGGTGAGGCTGAGTTCGTCCGTGCACATTCCCCAAGCTATTGCCCACGATGTCGAGCGGCTCTCCCAGACGAATTGGCGGAGAATATGGAGTCGTACGCGCGAATATCGACGTCGATAAGCTGAATGCATATCTCCTGGCTCATGTGCCAGCTGCCAGCACCCCCGTAGATGTCCAGCAGTTCAAAGTATGTTTTCAGTTGCCCTGCGACTAGTTGTCTTGTCTCTGATCTTTGCCCAGTTTGGACAGGTATGTCTAGTCGGCCTCTTTCGTCGACGTCCTATTGAGCCACTACCGGCCTTTAGTCTAATCCTACTTACTTCTTGACGGATGCTAGGTTCGTATCGGTGCATGTCCTGGCGCGTACATACTACCGAATCTGATCATCCTACAGACAAAAGCGATTCGTCTTGCGAAAGAAACCTGCGGGTCAGCTACTCTCCTCCACCGCCCATCAGATTGAGCGCGAATACCGAGTGTTGACTGTCCTCTACAAGCACAATACGAAGCCAAGCACCAAGCAGGTTGTCCCAGTTCCGGTACCGTATGCATTGTGTGAAGACGTCAATGTCATCGGGACCCCGTTTTATATAATGGAGTATCTGGACGGTCGAATATTCACTGATACAAGGATGTTTGAAGTATCTCCCAAGGACCGGCGTGAATGGCGAGTGGTTCCTTGGTTCTTCATGCATATAGCTGAGAGCAGGATCCGCGTCTAGTTGGATTTCTGCTGTGCAAGCCCTTGCCGCACTGGCCTCCCTTGACCCAGCCGACATTGGACTTGCTAATTTTGGGCCATCCACGAACTACTTTCCCCGCCAGATCAAGTCCCTCACCCGTGTTTCTGAGGCGCAGTCCCAGGTGGTCGATATCGATACGGGGAAACCGGTAGGAAAGATACCGTTTTTCGATGAATTGGTGGATTGGTACCATAAGCATCTCCCGGACGAAGAGAGAACGGGGTTGCGTATCGTCCACGGAGACTACAAGCTCGACAATCTTATTTTCCATCCAACTCAGAATAAAGTGATAGGAATCTTAGACTGGGAGTTGTGCACACTTGGTAGCGCGGTAGGTCACCCTGCGCTCTTGGTACAACCAGATCTTGAACTTGGGTCCAGCTGGCAGATCTGGGCAATCTCACACAACCATGGGCAATCGACCCAAAAAATCTACCAGATGATCCCCTACTCAGAAACTATAATTTACTCAAGGCGTTCAAGAACGCAACCAAAGACGTACCGGTACCCCTACAAGACCTCGAGCGGGAATATTGTCGTCTCACCAACAGAGCATACCCCATCAGGGAGATGACGTTTGTCCATAGTTGGATGCTCTTTCGAGTGAGTTCGGTCCCTTCCACATGTGGACGCGGTCGCCGACAATTTTGTAGTTGTCGGTCATCTCGCAAGGGATCGCAGCCAGGTTTGCTAGACATCAAGCCAGTTCGGAACAGGCACATATCCACATTCAACTCTTCCCTGTAGTGGGTCGTTTGGCAAAGGCTACTCTTGAAGATGATGGTCACATTATCGACAATAAATCTAAGCTGTAAATCATCCGTCCTGTGACTGTAACAGTTTATTTGCGTCACACATAGCTAGCCCTCTTTTTATCCAAGAATCCTTTCACATCATGCATGGACGGCCGTTCGACAGGGTTCTGTTTCCAGCATTTGTCCAGTAAACTCCACAGACCTTCTCTTATCTCAGGCTTATAATCATCGTACTTGAGCCTGCCGTGCCTCTTCGTGACATAGATCAACACCGCAGCATCGTGTGGAAGACTGTGGTATGGTTGCTTTGGTGAGAAGATCTGCGAATGGAATGTCTGATATAGTGACCGTAGGAGGTCGTGCTGTGGTCTCACCTCGGTCGCTGTGATTCCGAAAGCCCATACGTCGGTTGCAGTTGTGGGTCGAATTGCTGCCGAAGTGATCGGCTCGGCCAGAAGTTCAGGGGCCATATACCGGAGTGTGCCAGGTGTGTTATTGGTAGTGAAGCCTGACATTTCTAGCACTACAGAAAGACCGAAGTCGGTGAGAACGGCATGTCCATCGTCGTTGATAAGAATGTTCCCCTGTAACACCATGTCACGAGGTCAACACCACGAGTCGAGGTTCAACATACCGGTTTAATATCACCGTGGACAACCTGCCGGTCATGCAGGAAAGCCAAACCGCTAGAAACTTGGCACAGCTGGAACGCAACCCGAGTTAGATGCCTTAGAATGGTCAGGCGAGAGCTTTACCAGATCCACCTTGTTGCGGAGTGAAAGGCTATTGCTTGTAACGTACTTATTCATACTCCCGTTTTTGTAGAAAGGTGAGACCAACGCGGGGGTGGAATGGCGGGACATGTCGGTGGTTGTCATGATTCCAAGAAAAGGCACGATATTGTCGTGACTCAGTGTAGTCCAGAGTCTCGCTTCTCGAAGAAGTTTCTGTGGTAGAGCTGTAAACCCCCAGATTCAGAAACCCATCTCTGCACTGACCTCGTTGAACTGCTTAGTCTCTTCCTCAGTGAAGGCACTTCGGATCACTTTGATGGCGACCTTGATCCGAGAGGCCGCTTCGATCGAAGGAATCATCTAGGCAACGCTGATGGGCTCACCTTTTGGGGTCTTTGTTTGGGATCGGTGAATTGCCCGAACCAGACGTCGGCGTGATTACCGGCCGCAAATGCATGTTGACCAGTTCTGCGGATTGCCGACGTGAGATCCTTGAGTTGAACGTCCATCAGCGCCATAGCGTTCCAATGGCTTGATATGACCCGCCGCACTTGGGCCGCGTGGGCCGTTCATGATCAACTTTCCCGGGCACAGCCTTGTGGTCGGCTGTTTAGTAATGCCATTCACCTACCGTTAGAGCTTGGCTTGAAGGAGATCAGTACTTCCAAGCTCGTTCGAACGTTTGCCCGGGGGCAGCGAAATCGCAGAAGCGCGACCACTGCGGGGCCCGAGGCCGTAATTTAGTACGAAAATCGGATTTGGTCGAAGGCGTACGCGGGATAATACAAAGTCATGGCGGTGAAGCCGGACTTCGAGCTTCATGACGCATGGCATTCCTCTGGGATCCAAGTGTAATGGTGGCACAATCGGACGCTTGTTCGATGACCCAGCCAGATAAGATCGTAATAATAGTACACCTAGTAAAGGACCCAACATTCCCGTTTCAGGTCCAGTCGTCATCTACGAAGCCTTATCAAAAGTCTCTTTGAATGTAGCAAACGTGCCTGATCCGAGGATCGCGAACACAACGCGATCAAAAGAAGACCTGTATCTCGCATTCCTGCTCGCCAGGAGGTCTGCCCAAATTCGAGCCACCATCTCCACGGTGTTCCGAAACACACCTGTTCCAAAACTTCCCAAAACGATATTCTTCGCCCCCTGTTGTTCCATCAGTGCGAGTATCCTGCCCATCCTCTCCTTCATCGCCGACTCTATCTTGTTCTCGAGCTTGGCCTGGCCTGCTTGCCCACCATTCTTGTTGCGGACATCACCCGCATTGACCGCCGCGCTGGTCAGAATATCAACTTCGAAAGGAGTCACCCAGTCGCCAGAGTCATTTCGGAATATGACAACGGAAGGGGTATATATCATTGCGTGACTGTAAAAGCCGCCCTGCCGATCGCGTACGTGTAATTTATGGAATTGCTGGGCTGCGTCTGTCATGAGGGAGTCGTACAAGGTGGAGGATCGTGCGATGGATTCTTCCTGTGCCTGGGCACCACTGAGAAAGCCACCCCCTGGACGAGTGGCTGAGGCAAAACTTAGCACTGCAATCCTCCCAAAGCTTCTCGAGTGAGGCAATGTGTCATGCAGGAGGCGAGCGCCATCAAGTGTTGAGATCTCCATGATTGAGATCTCGGTCTTGGTGGGGGGAGACATGGGAATATCCAAGGTCCATCTGGATAAAGAATGGTCTTCGGGAGGGTAATAGCGTGTGTTGTGATTGGAGAACCTGACTTTGGCAGCCAGGTCAAGAGAACCGTTGGAAAAGGTAATGTGTCCTGCTCTGATGGCATGCAGAGTGGTGTCTGCAATATTCTTGAGAGAGTCGCGCTTGCGGGCGGGTTGATTATTGGTAGCGGGCGTTTTTGGCGAAGTATTCATGTCTCTGGGGAGAAGTAGGTACTGGGCTGTTGAAGGTGAGTATCGTGCAGGACTTGAGTCATACTTACTGGCTGATTTGATTTGACTCAGGCAAACCCGATTTAGCGAGCAATTGGTCGATACCTACTAACCGACCTACACCGTACGACAGAAAAATCTTGAAGATCTCTTCATGGATAGTTTCACAGAAGATTTCAAGAAGTTTCAAGTTTGGACGTACGCAACGATGACGGGTCACGTGCAAGCAGATGCTAATGGTCCTACATACCGTCCGTCTTTTGGCGCCGAGTCGTTCGATCCAGTACCGTCAGGTATACATGGCTCGACTCTGACGCCCTGCGTCCGCACCGCAACTCTGAATCACCAATCCTTGTATTTCCCTCAAGATGCCCAGTTCTCTCACTTACTCGGCTGGCCTGCAGCTTGGACCGATTGCTCTGGAAGCACTGCTCAAGCATTACTTCGACCGCATCAAGAAGGAGAACGCACCACCGGATCTCCCGTTCACTCAACTTCGACAAGATGAACTTCTATATGATGAGGCGTTCACCGTAGTCAAGGCATGTCATTCGATGATCTCATCTTATAGTGATCTCAGCGCACAGCTCCTAGAGATTCTTGGAGGTTGCGACCTAGTGAGTGACAAAGTCACACTCAATGGATTTATATTTCATGCACGTGTTTCATAGTCATCCGGTCGAGGAAATCCAAGCATTCTCCAATACCCGGATTCCCTCTCCTCCTTGGGTACATGTTGAACGGGTTACTGTACCCACATCTTGTTGCGATGAGGCAGCCGATTTGCTCATACAGGCTCTTGGGGGCCCGGAGCATGTATCTCGTTTAGTGGGCGGCACCAAATGGTGGCAAGTGCGTGGTGTTTCTGGGTAAGCTGGACCTCATCTGTTTCTACCATTATTGATGGCCCCGCAGAATTTCTGGAGAATGGGTAACTGCCAGGAAAGACTGGGAACAATCCAAGAAACACAGAAAGGTATCTGAGGAGAAGAGAACAGGCAATAGTGATTCTCAGCAAGGGGTGCCCGATAGGCTACCCAGCTCGACTTCAGACCCTAGCGATACCGACGGCCAGAACACGGGTGACTTGCGCTGTGTATTATACACCCACGGAGGGGGGTATTACTTTGGAAGTATCGACCTAGAAAGGTAGCTTGTTTCATACCTTTTCTACTTGTATGCATGTTATATACGTATTGCTTGCCAGGCACTGCATTCAGCGGCTCGCGAGGAAGATAAATGGCAGGGTTTTCGGTAAGTTCTCCGTGGGTTTATACTGGTCTGACAGACACTAAACGAGTCTAGCCATCAATTACCGTCTCGCTCCGCAGTATCCATTTCCTTGTGCACTTCAGGACTTGGTTGCAGCCTGTAAGTACTACCAACAACTTATTTTCCATGGTTGACAGAATCGCATAGACCTGTATTTGATCAAACCTCCTCCCGAAGCAACCCATCAGCCTATGAACCCATCGCACATCGTGGTAGCAGGAGATTCTGCGGGAGGCGGACTGACGCTTGCTTTATTGCAAGTATTACGCGATACCGGTTTGCCGTTGCCCGCTGGGGGTGTTCTGATCTCACCCTGGTGTGATCTGACGCATTCGTTTCCGAGTGTTCACACCAATACCGCGACGGTGATTCGAGGCCTCTTGCTCGTCATGCTTTCATTTGAAACTTATGTTGTATCAGGACATTCTTCCTTTGTATGGGCTGTCTCTTCACAAACCCAGCGTATTGTGGCCCCCACCATCAGAGGAGATGACACACAGCATCCGTACCGGGATTCGGCGGAAAATTCGACAAATTGTCCGTGCCACGGTTAATGGGAACAAAGCTGGTGAGGGAGCTGTTCCAGTGCATGCGCAGGACACTTTATGCGGCTCGAAGCTCAACCTAAGTGGTGACGATGGGAAGCCAAGTGATATGCCTATAGACGTCGGGGCCACCGCGGCACTCCCGTCGGTTGATGAAAAGGATCATCAAACCATCTCTCTTCAGACCAAGTCCGGGGAACAGCTGAGGATCGACTCGCAGATCCATCTCTACACTCAGAACAGCCTTCTTGGCCACCCTCTTGTCAGTCCGGCTCTTTCGTATCTGGGCGGGCTGCCCCCATTGTTCATCATCGCGGGCGACAAGGAGGTAGTCAGGGACGAAGTCCTTTACTTGTGAGTCGGTCACCATGCAAGTGGAGTACTGAGCGAATTTTCCTTCACCAAGGGCGCACAAAGCAGCTGATCCTTCGAGGTTTCCTCCCAATGATGAGGCTGGAGTGTTGTATCCACCATTGGTAGGCATAGGAGACCGTTATGGCCCCACGCGAGTCCACCTCCAGGTTTATGACGGTATGCATTTACTGAATAGACAACGTAACCAGTGGCTAATCTCCTGACAGATGCCGCCCATGTTTTACCCGTGCTCTTCTCTTTTACAACCCCTGCAAAATACTGTTATCGTGCGATCGCGACTTTCACCAAATATGTCACAGCAACGTTGAGCCCAACAGAGTTTGCGCCGAGTTTCTCCGACGTAGTTGTCCCGACGCCACCCCGCATGGTCAGCAGTCCCGTCAGCGAGGATCTTTCCGGCCCTGCATCCGTCGATAAAAGTTCTCGTCCTTTCTCCAGTGACCCGTCTGTGAGCGAGTCTCCGGACACCCAGGTCGACTCGCACGGTACTCCCGACACACCCGCAGCTACAACAATTTCAGGTCCATCTTTTTCTCCACCACCGTTCCTCTTCTTCCAGAGGAGATCAACGCGAGCAGCGATGTCAAGATCAGTTTCCGAACAGTCACTCAAACGAGGTGGAAGTAGCTTCCTGCGTTCCCAAGATAGCAAGATTATGGGAAATCCTAGTAAACTACGACGGAGCGTGTCAATGATAACCACCCCTGGGGCACGTTATGCTGGGGAAGCGAGCATTTACCACGACGTTGAGGTAAGTGTGGTGCTAGGAATCGTGATACGGTGATGTCGCGGTGTGCATGGCACAAGTCTGACATTTTTATTCTCATTCCGTACTTTGACAGGGCCGCCCAGCGTGGAAGGAAGGCATGATTCGCGAAAGAGTGTCGACCCAGGGCATTATTCGACCTTTAGAACCCGCAGAGGAAATCGATACTCTGCATATACCACCGGCAATCATCGGGGTTCTCTCAGAGAGAGCTATACGTCGCTACCTGGAAGGAAAAGCTGTCTTCGAACAGAAGTACGCGAAAGAGTTGATGACGATAGAGAAACACCGGAACCGAAATATAGACCTCGCCAAGAAGGACAGTACTCGAAACCTAACGCAGTTGCATGGACGGGCTTCAGGAAAACAAAAGGAGACATCTCAGGCGTTCATAAATAGTCTCGAATCGTCGACTGGAGCCTGGAGCTGGGCATTGGCAGACGAACGACCGCCACCTAGCAGTATTATTTCCAGACGCGACACGAACGAATCTCGTAGACTGGCTCGCATCGCTGACCAGTCGATCCTGCAAGATGAACTCCAAAGGGGCGACAACACATTCTGGAGCTTCATGGTGAAATTCCTTACCACGTCTCCATCCAAAGAACACCCTGCCTCTGATTCCGAAGCTGCTCAACCCCCTGCCGAAAGGGCGACAGTTAAGAAGAGCAGATCTGCATTCGCTTCATTTCGGATACGCGACAGACAGCCGAAGGACGGCAGTTAGCTAGTAATGTCAGTAAGCCCACCCGTCTTCGTGCGAAATTTATTTACCCGTCTTCTAGGCTTTATATGCGATGATTATACTTGATTACCAACAGATATGACCGTACAGAATGTTTTCGCAAACGGAACTCACTGCAGAGACGCGAGCCGTCCAAGTTGTTTTATCTTCTGTATTCGCCTGGTCGCCAATACGTGCTTGTATACCGGATTCCTCGAGCATAATCGAAATGATTCCCGCGCTTCGGGCTGAACTTGTAGCCTCTCTTCGGTCGGATATTCTTCTGAGCTTTCTCGGCGGGAGGTATCGTATGGGCACAGCGATGAGCGACTGACTACTTTACCTTTGTGGCCGTAGTTTTCTCCCATAGACACGAAATCTCCGAATTGGGCAAAGTCCTGATGGATACAACCAATCAAGTTCATTTTCGTGTTCAGACGCGGCCATCATGTTGGTGTGTTGCATATTTATCCATCTGAACCCACTGTAACCACACACATGTGATGTCCCTGTGCGCAGCTCCAGCACCCTTGACTACACTTCCGGCAATATCTATGGGAATGATCTGATACAACTTTAGGTTTCCCGGTAAAACTTCGCTTGGGCAACATTCGCATGGACGAATGCAGGAATGCTAGGTAACTAATGTATGGTTTCGCCTGGCCTATAAAGACAACGGGGCTGCAACAGTTAGTCTCGGATACCTCAGGATCAACGCGTTGAACGCACAAAATGTTTCTCTCACTCGCCTTCGCCTCTAGTCTCATCGCTTTGGCTAGGAGTAGTACTACTCTCACAGGTCAATATTCCTGCACGACACAGGGGAATTACGAACTCTGCAACAACCAGTGGGGCATTGGCAAGTGATGCTACAGTCGAATCGAACGCATTATTAAGCGGAACTCTCACAGCTGATGGTACGGGGAACCAAACCGCAACATTGATCAGCACGTCTGGAAACGACATCTCCTGGTCCACCACCTGGACTTGGGCTGACAATGAAAATGATGTCAAAACTTGTAAGAACCTCCTTGCGGCGTTGGGCGATTGCTTGACGATGTTGACAGACACGAACGTCGAATCGACCACTGCCAAGGGTATGACGGTGGGTGATCTTTCCGTACCTGTTGGAAAAGGTGCCGAGTTTGATCTGTTTCCAGCTGAGCGAGATCACCTCGGCGCCCACAGCTTGGAACTGGGACTATGTGACGGAGTCGTCTGGGATTCGTGCCGATGTCTCCTATGACATTTGGATTGGTACTACCGCGGATGGTGCCCAAGCTTCGTCTGCCTCTTCCTATGAGATTATGATTTGGCTCTCTGGTCTTGGCGGGTAAGTTTGTGAATACGAATTGTTCACAGATTTCCCCTCACTTGTTATGACGTTTTAGTATCCAACCTGTCGGTTCCCTTCAGAAATCTGATGTCTCCATTGCTGGCTACGCCTGGAACGTCTGGGAGGGTCCCAACAGCAACTGGGAGACTATCTCCTTTGTCAGCCAGAATGGCAACATTAACGATTTCAACGTTGATCTGAACGAATTTTTCAGTGAGATATTATCTTATGCCATGATTTTTGCGGAATAACTGACGTTGCGATAAGCATGGCTCATCGAGAATGAGGGTGTCTCCTCTTCTCTTTACCTTCAGGGCATTGAGTCCGGCACTGAGCCCTTTACTGGCTCCGCCGAGCTAATGATCAACAGTTACTCCGTCTCCGTCACCACTGCTTGAGGGCACTCGATTACGTAGTAATCTCGTTGCTTGGTATTGTGGCTCTGATTTAGGTACTTGCTTTTTGTGTAGTTTGATCCTGTAGATATTTGGTGGTTTTGCATGAACAATGTAGAGATCCTCATTTACTTCCGTAAATTCAGGGGTTAAATTGACTCTTTTTGGGATTCCGTAATTCTTATTGTCTTGCTCAAACCAACTGTGACTGTACCGCTATCACTCGCATGATGCGTTGCTCATCCCCATGGTTGCACAATAAAAGCGCAGCCAAGAAGCTTCCTGTATCCATGTTCAACGTACCCCGCACTGTATTCGCGTGCCCAGGTAGTTCAACTTCGATTTTTCCGGGCCTTTCTTTTGTCCAGTATCTCGGAGGCGGTGACGCGATGATGGGGAATCATAAATACGCACTCGGTTGAGCACTCGCGCGCTGTCACGACACGGGCCATCTCACCAAAGGACTGGCCGGCACAGTCCCAACCCTATACACTACTTTTTTTATACTGATCCGACCCCCGGACTAATATCGACGTCACTGGTATGACAAGTTCACGAACTCCTATCCGACTGACGCCTCATCGCGGACCGCTTGCAACGCCCTCGGCATCTCCAGAAAGTAGCCCTACATCATCGACACCGCCCAGCGACATTTCCTGTTGCTCTGCCACTACAGCGTCAAGTCTTGATATCGCACTCCTCCAGCACAGGATATCTACGCTTAGTCCACCCATGCAATATGAGTCCATGTCGCCTCTTCTCCGTCGGAGGCGTCAAGCCCTCCCACAAGAACTATTCGGCTGTCGCGCTCACTTCTCTCGGCTCAGCCTCACATTCGAAGACCTAGCCCATTCCGCTTGTGATCTTGCAAAAGCGCTTTCGGGGATCGTCACATTTTATTTGCTCCTCTGGGGTCTACTTGAATGGGTAATTGGTCATTAATTTATTCTTACGCTCGCTGAATGACCTCCTCTAGGCACCGTATGCCACAGAACTAACCCGACAACCAATGCCCTGGCTATCGACGAAACACTTCCCCCTTCCATTCCCCAGTAGAACTCGGCGTTGCCACACCAATCCTTCAGTATGTGAACCGTCGAATCAGCAGCTCGCTATTTTCCAGTTTCTTTCCGAGCAAGTTCAACATGCCAAAGCACTGTCGTCATTAAGTGCCGGACTCGGCCCACCTCTTCGCACTTTTATCGAGGTGCACCGAACAACGTGAGTTCTTCCGTTATCCTGTGACTACTCACCACATTGATCATATGACCATCAGGATGCCAAGAGTCCTCGTCCCACATTTCACCGAGCTACCTCACATCGTGCAGGAAGGCGACACGTCAAACCTGACGGAACTACTTGACGCTTCTCTGCTAGACTTTACGTCTGGTAGTTTCGTCGGTAGAAGCGTACGTTCTCTCTGTGAGGAGGATTCTACCTTTTATTGATGCACTTGGTAGTTCACTCTTGCCTTGGACGAACTGGGGGACCTCATCTCCGATTCCATGGTTTCACCCACTTCCACGACGCACGGAGAGTACCGGGACGCACGCCTGCATGCGATATATTGGCGTACCGCTTCGAACCTCATCTTGGAATACTCCGCAGCGCGACCGCGCGCCAGAAGACTATTGCGATGTATCCATGCTCTCCATCAGCGGGTTTCACCGTTTATTTCGCGTGGTCGTGCTGAAGGTCTGGATGAGAGATCGAACATCTGGTGGTGGCAACATGCTGTTCGGCATCCTGCCAACTCCGCGGAGGATAGGATACGCGCATTTGTGACTGGACTGGAGATAGCGCTTGGCAACACTCAGCGGTTGGTTGATTATCTCGACTGGATAACCGAGCAACTTGCAAGTAGATTTCTTTATGCTAGGCTCGATGTTGATGGCTGATCACTGCGATCCTTAGGCACAGACGACCTTGAAAGACGTTCTAGAAATCCGTCTTAAGACGGACTTTACCTCATGCTTGACGTCGTTGCAAGAACTGTTCGCTCAGTCGAAACCTGTGGCACCAAAGAAACCACGTTTCGATCTGAGCGACTACAGGGTGACTTCGTCCAATCCGCCAGAGTGTCGACATCATGGTTCCAGGCAGTCCAACAGTGCGTGCAGGACGTTAATCTATGGACATCTGTGATAGTATGCTTTATATCGACATTGTAGTTTAAGCGCATTAAGCACTAAATGACCCTACTAGTATGCATGTATACAACAACTCAAATCATGAACTATGAACATAGGCACATTTTCATTCCCTCCAGAGCGATCACGCACGCCCAATCACCACCTAACACGGTCGAAACGAATGCACGTACCCCTTATCCCAGCCACTGGGTTCCTCCTGGATCTCGAAGAGTGAAACATCCGCATTTGATATATTATACATACGACCTCTGTCACTTGGAACATGTCAACCATCTATGCCGCACCAGCAGCGTCTCTGGCATTTCACGTATTTCGACGGCCTTTCTACGCTATTGTGGAAGTGGTCCTCGAAATGACAATCCACCCGGCGATCGGTTGATCGAGACTTCACAAGTTGGCACCGTCGATGAACGACCGAGTCTAAAACTCGAAGGGACCAAGCTACTAGCGAGTGGTGATCCCAAGAAAAAGAACTCCATTTTCTCGGCAAAGCTAATGATGATCGTAGATAACCAAATGGAATTCAGAAACAAAATTGCCGGATGGAGAATCCCCGAGGGCCGACGACAGGAAGTGTTGCTTTATCCGTGATGAGGCATGTTCCGTCCGCACGTAAAGATCGGTAGGGTTGGAGGCTATATTGGACACTGTAAGTGTTGATGTTCTTGGGATGACGGTAGAAGTTACTACTCGGGCACAGAAGAAAGGCCAAACAGACCCGCCCTGAGCGCTTGAGCAGTGCACCAGTGTGATATCAATCGTACGGGGGCTGCATCTTGGGATTACACGGCCACCATAATCAGCCACTCTCGACGGCATCTCGTCTTGCTAGGACCTTTGAGGTACAAGTTGTATCATCAATTGGACGAATTAAACTGTAATGTACAAACTCAAAGAGAGAATACACAGGAGTCATAAATACGTCACAAACGACGGTTCATCGGTCCAAGGGCTGAAACCGAGTGTAGTATTGCTTCGTTTGTGCTTCCACCATCTCTTGTGTGGATTCTGGGAGGTCTTCGACAAACCGACCTGCAGTCCGCCCTCAATTTGCAGCAGTTTTCACAAGAAACAGATGGATGACGAACCTGGCGATCCCGCAAACAACGCCAGGGCGGGTATGACGGTGTTGGGTGGGATGACGGTGTTATCTGCCACCTGGGCACAATCTTTGATGATAGTGAACTTTCCCTGCGAGTTGGCCTTGATAAATTGGGATGGGCAGACATATTTTTCAAAGACGTACGATGATACAGTTCTTTCCGATGACGACGTGATTGCCAATCGTTGCTGCTTCGATGACAGAGTTGGCGCCGATATGAACATAATCTCCGATCTTCATTGGATAGTAGTTGAAGTTTCCGCGGTACGTCTTGTATGGCGGTCTATAGAGAACGAACATGAGTCGTAGGTGATGCATTCTCAAAAGGTCGAGCAAACCTCATGATGCAGCCATCCCCAGCGAGGCAGTACCTGCCCAAGGATATGACGACTGCATGGCCTGGCCCAGTTCTTCTGAGATCCCCTCGAATGATCGCACCGCTCGAGATGATCGTCTTGCCACCAAGGATGATGTTTTGAGGTCCCGCGATAGTGGCTCGTCGAGAGACCTTGTTACCTGTATCCTTTTTCAATACGTCCGGGTGGTATCTATCAGCCGAAGAGAACACACGCGTACCGTTTCAATGAACTCGGCTTTCGAGTAATAGACGGGTGCGTCCATGGCTGGGTCGATCCCGCCAATAAGATGTGGTCCACTAAGGCTACGGTTTCTTCCCACGCCCCAAAAGCTAATAGTACATTGTGGAATTGGGAACTTGCCAGACATCCGAGTCGCGACGATGAGCTTGAGCCCGTTGTGTCGACACCCTGACAACAAGTCCTCCTATTCATCTAAATGTTGGTCAGTGGTGTTCACCGTCATATGAGAACAAGACGGAGACGAAAATGCGCTCCGAGGTCGCGGTGTCATGGTTTATGATCTATATCCAAATGTCGGTTCCAACTTGCTGACTGTTCAACAGGAACTTGGTTTGAGTACATCGTGCAGGCGGAAGCGGCACGCGTCCAAGATGCAAATACATCTGTCCTCTTCCGAATTGGCTCCTGCGAGCGGAAGACCCAGGTTTAGGTGGCATATGGCGTCACTTCTGCGCGTTGAACGGGGTTGAGTCCCGTCCCTGAAGTGTGCATGTCTGACGATGGGTCGTCATCGAGATCCCGAAGAAAATGTGGCTAGATGGGATGGATGCCCTACCGAAGAGAGCGTAGATGGATCATTGCAAAATTGGGATCCAACTCTCGCCTCTACGAGACTCTTGCGGTTTCTCCTCGAGCATCCACGATGTTGCTTTGTGTGTCTGTTCACATCTCATCAAACTTGGTTTCTCCTGTTTGTTGTGTTACTGCTAAACTGATCGTTTTATTATTTATGTCGAGACAGCTCGACTAACTACGTGTCCGAGTCTTGTAGCCTCATTGACTACTTCTGTCTTTTGGTACTCAACATCAGGAATTCAGATCGAATCGATTCTATTAGGGACTCGATTTACAGCAGGATTACTGCTAGTTGGCCGTTGATGTTCAACGTGCGTCAGCTTCAGCATTTTCCTGCCCGCTGCACTGACTCCAGCCGTCAAGTGCGTGTCCTGTATGCAACGGTTCCATGATGTGTTCATCGCCTTTCCAGAGTTTTGTATGTGATCGTGATGTGCGTTAGCGTATGTGCGTATACCTTCAGCCATCCGGCTTCGAAGGATTCTGACATGCCCATCAAGACCCCATCGCAATGAGCTCAGGTGAATCGTATCACACTTGGGCCAGGAGATTTACTGAGACGCGCTAGCGTTCTACGAAAAAGATCACACAGAATATTCCGCCACAAGGATCGATTGCAGCAGAGCAAGCATTCAAAACAAAAGGGCCCCGAATGTCCATGTGGGGACATTATCTAGCGATGCATGTACGCTATCAGCTTTCTTTCGGTGCGTCATCGTTTATCTTCTACCTTGTATTCTCTGTAATCCCCGTTACAGACATGTGGTGGCTAGCACTAGCTCTTTTCCTTGTCTTAGAGGCCTGCATCATACGTTGCAGGGTCTATTCCAGAGGGATAACTTGGCCAATGCAGAAATTCAGGGCTGGTTCAATATATCCGCGATTCGTGCGTGGACGAATATTCACTGTGAAAACTGTTGATCAACGAGATCCCTTGCTAATTTTTTGAGCTAGTTTCAGCATACGGCTCCGTTGGTCTTGGTCTCGGAATTCTAACGGTAAGTCTGAATCTGGAGTTATCTCAGCCCTGAGCACAGCAAAACTATTCCCTCTCAGGAGCATTGTCGAAGCTGGTTCTTTGTCTAGTCATGGTACGTGGCCGCCATCGCGGTCTGCCCGTGGAGTTGGAAGGAATGGGAGATAATCCAGATCCACGATCGGGGGCAGGCGGACCAGCCGATATAGAGCCGACGCTGTCTCCTGTCCTGCCGAGGACCCGCCGACGATCGGAGAGAAGGACGATGAATTTAGGCGAAGGACGCGAACCCTAAATGGTGGTGAATGGTTCCCTGACAGGTTTGGCTCATGTGGTGGGGTGCTTTGCGGAAAGTGTAGCACACTGGCCACGACTTTGCACCAATAATGATGGTATCCATATTCAAGTCAACATCCGTTTTTGTATCTCGCATGTGCATAGTAATTTGTGGAGCTGGGTGTCCAGATGTTGATGTGTCCGAGTCGGTGCCAGCAAAGCTGAGGGCTTGAAACAGACGAAACGGGACTTGCCACGTGAGGGGGTTCGGAGTGATGACTTTAAATGAAGTGGACGGTCACATCTCGACGCAACTCGAGACGACATGCCAGTGCCTCGCGTGCGCGCTGGCCCTGGCCTTTGGACTACACTCCGAAGAAACCTCAACTTCTTCCGCATACACCTGCTCTTCTTGTGCGTACATTCCAAGGGACTGTATTTTCGATACCTGATTGAACCTCCTCCCTTCCAGCACGTTCACCCCCTTAATCTTCTCCGCCATCCTGTACGCATCCAACGGAAGGTATCCTATCGCGTACATCGACGCGCTGTACACCTCGGTCAGCGCCGTCACCGTCTGTGGCCTTGCGACGATGAACTTGAGCCAGCTGACACCTTGGCAACAAGCCCTCCTATTCATTCAAATGTGCATGGGGAGCCCGGTGAGTCGTGTTCGCCGTCGTGTGCGACAAGACTGAAATGAAAACGCGTTCCAAGGTCGTGGTGTCATGGTTCATGGTCTATATCCGGAGGTCAGTTCAAACTTGTCGGTCCATTACACAGTACCCAGATCCTTTTCGACAGAACTTTCTTTGCAAGAAAGTTCGAGTACATCGTGCAAGCGGAAGCGGCGCGTCGCGCGAGGTCGTCCAAGATCCAACTACCTCTGTCCTCTCCCGAATTGGCTAATGTGAACGGAAGGCCCAAGTTTGGATGGCCCACGGCCTCACTTCTTCGCCGCCGAACCAGGTTGAGTCCGGTTAAGGAAATGGGTACGTGCGAGGACGGGTCGTCGACGCCAAGGGAGAAGGAGATCCCGAAGAAACTGAGGCCGGAGATGATCCGTAGGATGGACGCACCCCCAAAGAGGGTCAACCCGAGTGGATGGATCACCGAGGGGCCGACTGCCCCACTGAAGCGGTTATCGGACAAGATCGGGAGTGGTGAGGGACGGGAACAACGATGGCCATCATCCCCTGATCGGGTCGAGCCTTCGATAGAGTCGACGAGCAGCCCTGTACCGCTAGAAAAGAATGTACCCACACAGGCAGAGGGTGCTGAGATACAACCGAACGCGTACGTCATTCCAAGGATCATCCTGTTCCAGGGCTAACGTTACAAGAGTATCTCATGGCCCGGGCGCTCCGGGAGGCTACCAGCCGCCCTCTGGTCAGTCAACTCAGTAAATCTTGAATTATGTTGATTTCTTCTCTTCTAGTTGGGTCAATTTTATTCGATTCAACCATGCCTCAGACCAGTTCACAACAGTTGTCTCCCTCTACTACTGGAATACCACGCAGCACGACCGTAGAATTTGCCCCAAACGTTACTCGCCACTACGTACCTTTGGCGGCTGTTACAAGCAGACGCAGCGTTATCAGCCGAGACACCCCCACCGATGATCGACTCGGAAGGCAGCTTTCGCGCGACAGTTCATATTTCCGCAGACACTCCAGCATAGGAGGATTATCGCACATCTCGTTAGCGCGGGACCCCTCCCAGCACACGTCCCAATCGATCGTGATTATAGGTGACCACGAGGCGGCGCAAACTGGGCTCGGGGGATTCCCAATGCCGCATAAGGTGCTGGGCATACTTTTCTGGAAATGGTTTCCTAGAGTGGCGAAACGTCTTCGAAGGACCGTTACAATTCCGACTACACAAACCCTCTCTGGGGGAGAACTGGGCCGGACGGCATCCGTCTCTGGAGGTCGCGAGGGAACTATTGGGAACCTGCCTGGGAACTCCAAACCGGTTCCCTACATCTCTTTCGACGCAATTGTGGGGCCCAACTCTAGCTTCCAGATGCTCACTAATGAACAGTTGGAAGAACTGGGCGGGGTAGAGTATCGCGGGCTGAACGCACTGTTATGGTTGGTTTCCCTGGTGAGTATCCCAATGGCGTGCAATGCGTATTCATTGACAACTCGTGCTGGTATGGCAATAGTACTACTTTGGGAGCCAGCTGATCGCATTCGTTGTTATTGCCCCCTATATGACTATGCCAAAATGGGCGGGTGACTTCGTTCCGCCTGCATTGATTCGACCAGTAGCGACCCCCTGGTGAGTGCGATTCTATACTCGCGAGCCACATTGATCACACTGCTGGCGTCTGACTCCGCAGGTTCTCCCTTTTCCAAGTCGTTTCCGCTTACACCAACACTGGACTTTCCCTTGTGGATCAATCCATGATTCCATTTCAGACAGCGTACCCGATGATATTCTTCATGGGCTTTTTGGTCTTGGCCGGCAACACATGTTTCGTGAGTATTTTTCAATCTTACACAATGGACGAGAGTAACACTGTATTCTTGCTTTTGCGAAGCCTATCTTGTAAGTAATGGTTCCACTTCATGGACATCCGAAATGACCATTCACACGCAGCTTGCGATTTATGATGTGAGCATATTCATTTCTATCGCAGTTGCATATTTAGAGTGATAACACAGATGGATCACTGCAAAATTGATATCCACCAACTCTCGCCTCTACGAGACCCTGAGGTTTCTCCTCGATCACCCACGACGTTGTTTCGTGTATCTATTCCCATCTCATCAAACTTGGTTTCTCCTGTCCATTGTGTTATTACTGAAGTAATTGTTTGATTTGTTGTCTCAAATAGTAACCCCACTAAGTGCTTTATAGCTCCATTGACTTCTTCTGTTTCATGGTCCTCGACATTGGGAACCCAGAGAGCGAATCACTCCCATTAGGGACCCGATTTGCAGTAGGAATACTGCAAGCCGTTGACGTGCGTGCGGCGGGGTTCAGCGCCATCCCGATTGCTTCGCTGGCTCCAGCCGTTCAGTACGTATCATTTATGTGCAATGCTGTTTGAGTTCATTACTTTTCCAGAGTTATGTATGTGATCATGATGTACGTTAGCGTATGTGAGTACCTTTTCGTTCATCCGGCTTCGAAGGATTCTGACACTGACCTGCACACCAAGATCCGATAGCAATGAGGTGAGTCGTCCTGCTCTTGGGTCGGGGAGTTTGCCGAGATGCGCTCAGTGTGCGTGCTACGAACGTATATGAAGAAAGATCACTTGGGATATTCCACGACGAGGATCAGTTGTCTGCAGCAGAGCAAGCATTCAAAACGGAAGGGTCGCGAATGTCTATGTGGGGTCACTACCTAGCAATGCATGCGCGTTACCAGCTTTCTTTCGGTGCGTCATAGCCCAAACGTTTATTTATGGCATCGCATTCTCTAAAACTTCTTTATAGACATGTGGTGGCTGGCGCTAGCGCTCTTCCTTGTCTGCATAATAGAGGTTTGCAACATTTGATTTACCGAATCTTTGACTCATCAATTCATTGTTAGAGGGATAACTTGACTAATCCAGATGTCCAAAGCTGGTTTAATATATTCGCGATATGTGCGTGAACGGTTGCTCGCTGTGAACGCCATTGACCAAAGGGATTTCTTACCAGTGTTTGAGATAGTTTCGGCATACGGCTCTGTTGGGCTGAGTCTCGGTATTCCAACAGTACGCGTGGTCCTCGAGTTATGATGGGTTTATCATCTCATCCATGGGTGCAGGAGAATTATTCTCTCTCAGGCGCATTCCGACCATTATCAAAGCTGGTTTTGTGTCTAGTCATGTTACGTGGCCGCCATCGCGGCCTCCCTGTGGCCATAGACAGGGCCGTCGTTCTCCCGTATGAGTTCGAAAGAATGGAAGATAACCCAGATCCGCCATCGGGGGCAGAGGACAAGCGGTCCAGTCTATATAACGCCGGCGCTGCCGATGAGTCTGCAGAGGATGGCGCGTGTCCGCAGGAGATCGGGGCGAAGGAACAGGTAGGTAATGACGAGGCTGATGGAGAGCGTGGAACTTAGACCGAAGAGGGGGAGTTGAGTGGTGTTGCCATAGGACAGGCTACAACTTTACAGTAACAAGTATCTATTTGCCTTGTATGGCCTCTAGATTATCTCCAACAATTCAAAGTAATCGAGTGAATTATGTGTTCGCTAATGAGTCTCTGCAAATTTCAATATCGACACCCGCCAGGTAAACCTGAAACCAGTCATGTTTCCCCCGTCCCGACCACTTGATCGCGAACGTGCAAGCGACGATGCCGCCATTCGCCAAACAGATACGGATGCGGCGCTTGCGCGCCTCTCTGCAGTGAAGAAGGGCTACATCCAAGATCCATTCATAACACATCTCGTGCCCCGTGCCCAATTCCAACCCGCTCGACCGCCCTTGATCAACATCGGTACACATGTGCGTTCGACATCCATCGATGCGCTCGTCGACCAGTGGTTGGCATTGTGCGAGCAACAGAACACGGTCTGTCAGATTGTCAGCCTTGGTGCCGGGAGCGATACAAGATTTTGGCGTATCGCTGTGTGTGTGTTCATTCTGATATGATATCGTACTGAATGATGGCGGTATGATGGCGAATAGACTGGGTCTCGCGCCCACGTCTTGAAATCGTACTTTGAACTCGACTTTTCAGATGTCACAACCAAAAAGGCGATGGCGATCCGCAAGAGCAAGGTGCTCAGTGCCGTTTTGGGTTCGCCCGAGGATATC